>HG738148.1:7802-27147 GCA_000499405.2 Onchocerca volvulus
GTAGGACTTTATTTGTACTTCATTTTATTCTTCTTATTCAACAAGAAAAATTTTTCATTCCGTTCTTTTTTTTCCGATTCAATACTTTGATACGAAGTTGTGACATGAAAAAGTCTATTCATTCGAGTAATGAATAAATAACAGAATCACATTTCTTAGTCCTCATATAATTAACGTGTGAACTTCCACCTATTATTCAATCCAAGGATGATCCATATAAAAAGAGGGTTTTCGAGGGCAGCAATATCAGTCCGTTATAAATCAGCGTTTTCAACAAGAACAATCCCTTCTACACTGGTAATTTTAACGGTGCAGTTTGTTCAACAATAGTTTTGTCAACGTCAGTATTAGTGACAATTCAGCAGGAGACATTGTTAGTATCTTTTATACGTACCGTTTATTGTTCATTTCATTTTTTACTATTGTAATGACAATATTACCCGAAAAAGCCTATTGCTAACCTTGCAGAGTCATAATAACAAATAGCAATTTCCAGTCCAATCAATCTACAATCCAAGTCACAAATCGATCAAGATTTTTTCCCCAACAAATGAAATCTGTTTCAACAATATTATAATCAATATTAGTAATTTATAAAATCGATTCATCATATGTTTTCCACAATTTTAATCCATGTTTTTGGCCACTAAAGGATTGATAATGACCAGTACATGGCGACGCGGCCTTATTAAGCCGTTGGTTAAATGTGCTGAAAATCGAAAAATCGGTGATCATTTTTCAAATCAATTTTTTATTGCTAACAAATTGTATTAAAATAAAATATTGATCTGTTGTTTTTTTTTTCTTTATTTAGCAACTAATCAAATTGAAGAGTCTCGATTTCCGATATATCATCATTAGTGTATTCAAATTATTTGAAAAAAAAAAAAAAAAAACTTGAGTTTTCTCTTTAGTGTGATTCAGTGTCCCAATTTCCAAATTTCCTATTAATTTTTTTTTTTTTGGCGTCGGCAATGACAAGTCCAGTCTTTTTTGTTTGATAAATCCAACGATTGTGTTTATTGCAGTTGTGCTTCCTCAAATTGTATGATATTGTCCATCTCAGAATGCGATAAAATTTTGAAATCTTCAAAAAAAAAAAAAAAAAATGTTTTTCTTTTTTCCCTTCAAAAATTTAATGAACTTAAGATAGTTTGTATGTTGTACAGTTGAATGAAGAAAAAGAAGAAATAAATGAAATACATATTGATTGTCAATATTCAAATTAACAGTACGCTGAATGATTGGATGAAAATTGCTTGGTGAAGAATTTTTGTCTAAATAGTATTGAAAAAATAATGGTCTAAAATTCATTGTTGTTGAAATATGGCATATCTAACTCAAATTATAAACATAACAAGTTAACCGTACCAAAGATGAGTGAATGAGTGATACTATTTATTCAAAAGTTTTTTGCATAATCTGCATAAGTAATGAAGAAATAGTATTGCAACGGAAAGAAACAAACCTATGAAATTGATAAAAAAAAAAAGTTTTATTTAAAAAATAATGCTTATTTACACGTTTATCTTCAAGTTGTAAAATCTTTCGTATAATATGAAATTCTAAAAAGCGTTTAACATTGCGTAATGTGATAAATGAAATAAAGTGAAATTCGCAGGAGAGAAATCGTAAGCCTTGACTGCTGAATACCGAAAAGATCGCACGTATAAATGCTTGTCATTTGGACGTCGCAATCCACGTGTATTAGAAGTGATAATTCAACTGTGATAAAAATGATAACCCACATGTGATAATGAGAATATGCAGTCAAATGTTTGCAATCATTGTTTAATCCTTTATATGAATAAATTTGTTTGAATTACTGCATTGCATTGTTCAAAAATTTATGCAAAGCTTTCATAACATTTTTCATAACTTATTTCATTTCACTTCACTTTTTCCATATTTTCGAAATTGAGGCGATATTAGTGAGAGGGAAAATTCACAGTGATACATCTCTTGTAATTAATATTTTAATTTATAAATGCCTAAAATGATTTCCTCGATTTTTTTTTGCTTGGATTTACAAACTCTTATTTAAAATTAAATTTACTTTATCAAACTTAATTTTCAAAATTTAGTGTATAGTAAATGTATAAGTATTATGTATATGTGTAATGTAATTGCAAATACAAATTAATTGTAGTAAAATTGATAAATTTACAATGAATTAAAATATAATTAATAATTGCCAGTAAGACAGAAATAACAATTTTATATTGATCAAGATTTCAATATCTATTACTTATTAATTCGAAACTTAATATTTGAACTGTTTCATTTCTAGTATTTCATAATTTCGTTTATGTATATAATCTGAAAACAAAAGTTTCATTTTTTTTTTTTTTGAGGGAGATTGATTGTTTTTTTCTTGAAGTTCTCTTTCGAACAATTTCGTACACACAATTCATCCTCTAAATTCTACGCTTTCTAGATTGACATTGCCAAATAGCTTCAATAATGTTAAAAAAAAATTCATACTTGAATAATGATAGAATTCTTCGGGGAATTTAATACATGCTGAGAAAGTTAGTAGAAATGTATGATTTTTTTTTTTTGTATTACAATTTTTGTTTTAAAATTTGAAATGAATCAAAATGGAAAAAAATTGTTTCTTTTCATTGCCCAGTTTATTATGATGTTCGTTGGAATTCTTCCAAAAATTGCGCAATTTGATTTCTTATCATTTTTGTCGATCAAAAAAGCAATTGAAATTGTTCAAATTCTAAGTTTAAATTAGCCAAGTTAATTTGTATTTTTCTCTCATTTAAATAAAAAAATTATGTTTTTTTTTTTTGGATTTGACAATTAATTCGTATCATTTCAAATCAAGAAAAAGCTCATTATTAATTTCAATTATCAAACATTTATATGGAATTTAAATTAAAGCAAATTTGAAGATAAAGCTGTGGATATTTCTGTTTAAAAAAAAAATAATAATAGAAATTAAAATAAATAGAACCAGAAAATAGACGTAAAGCAAGATTCATGGATGCCTTTTTAATGTCATGCCATAATTTTTATTTTATTCTCTAAAATCAATTTCATCCTATTTCATTTTTAAATTGAAAATCATAAAATTTGAAATTACTGTGCTGTGCGAAAATTCCAGATAAGAATCAACATAAAATTGTTTAATTCAATTATATTCAATTCATTCATTTTATTTTAATTTTATTTTGAAATTATTTCCAGAAATCTTTGCACTACAACAAATTTTTAAAAACTAAGTTTTTTTTTTGCATAAATTGCGCTTTAAATCGCATAATAAAATGAATTTAATAATTTTTTCGCTTTTTCTTTTTTTCCTTTTCGTTTTTTGATTCCATATTTTGATAAAAAGTTGCGAACAGAAAAAAGTCTATGTATTTGAGTAATGAAAAAAGTAATAGAATCACAATCTTGTCATCCTTCGTTTTACTTAAAATTTGGGAACTTTTTTATGGTACAGTAAAAGAGAAAAAAAAAAACGAAGTTTTTTGCTTTGTTTCACTTTTTATACACCAAATGTGAATTTAAAAATCAAAATATATTTCTACAAACATTCGTCAATTGCCGCAATTTTTGAATATCAATCATTTCCAAATGATCACATTACTTTTATTTATTTGTTTGTGGCAATATTTTTCGTTTTTTTTTGTTAATTTAAAAAAAAATATTTCCAATTTTTCACCCAAATAATTAACCTGGAATATATTATAGAAAAGTATCTGAAATAATTTATTCATTTATCAATGTAATTATTATCGATCTTGAATAAAATAAGTTATTAATGCAAAGGATGAATTAAGAGTGGACAAGGCTATCGAATTTTTCAGTTCCAAAAAAAAAAAAAAGAAAGAATGACAAGCAATTTGAACTAACGAAGCGAAAAACGATTGACGAAAGAAAGTTTTAGGAAAAAAGAAAAACATTTTCTGATATGACAGATTTTTTTAAGAAACTTTATTGAAATATTTGAAACGCCTAATGCTAATTTATCCTGGTGACAAGCTATTCAATTATTTCGTACACAATAAACGTTTGAAATTGAAATGTGCAAGAAATTTAAGTAGATATACGAAGTATATTTATGGTCTATATTGACAAAAAACTATTAGTTTCCATTTCCATCAGCATATTTCGCAAAGTTTTTAATTTCTAAAATTATTCGTTACTTTGGTTTACAAAAGTTAAAACATGTCAATTTCAATATTTTTTATCATTTTTTTAAAAATAATTATTCATAATTTAGCAAAATAAAGCCTGTTTTTCACGTTTCTTTTTGCATATTTAATAAGAATTTCTGGCATGAAAAAGTTATCACTTTAATCAAATAATGAATAAATTAATAATATTATTGGATTAAATAATAATATTATGGTGAAAGATTAAATAATGCCATAAAGCAATGAATATAAATACGTTAAAAAAAAAAATTGTTTATGCTCATGCATATTTCCTTCGATTATAATTATAATTTTCAATTTTTCTTAATCGAAAAACTTCATTTCATATTTTATCCCTTCATTGGTATCGGATTATTTCAATTAATTTAAAAATTAGTAAGATATCGGAATTTGTTAAAACTTTCGTGCTTTCCTTGATTTTATGAACCTAATAATTTGTATTTTTGCAAGTTTAAAAAGGAGAAAAAAAAAACTAAAATTAAACAAAAATATATATATATATCAATAAATTATCAATGATTTAACTGTTTGTTTTTCATACATGTAAAATTCAACTTTAAAAATAATAATAATCATTGTTTACTCTTTCGTTATTTCAATTTTACAATTAAATTAAATAATTGAAATTTATTCATTGATATTAAACAAAAATTATTTGTGCATAAAAACAGGTTCTATTTGTAGTCACAAGCAATAGCAGACATTTCATCAATTTATCATTATTTTCATTTAATTCAACTAAAATAGAGCAAACGGAAATCCATTTTTCATCCAAATTATCGATTAATTCAACTTTATATTTCTTATTTTAGGTTACAAGAAATTTCCCTTTTTCTTTTTTTTTTTTCGTTTTCTTTATCTAAATCATTCTGAATTTTTTATTCAGCTTTTTACCGAATATTTAAAATTTTTCCCGCCTAAATTTCTTTTCATCAATTTAAATTTCGATTGTTGAAATGTTAACATAGTGATAGTTATGTAAACATAAACATCACATGCAAACAGCCCCTGTATACATTATATATTTTTATACATTATTACATAAAATTAATTGTAGTAGAAAATTTCGATGATTATGAATAAAACGTTGATATTCAAGACAATTTTGATTTCTTTTTATCTTTTTTTTGCGACGAATATTTGATTGATTGCGACAATTTTGTTTATTCATGAAAAGAGAAAAGTAAAAAGTTCAACATATGACAGTAGTAGAATGATGTTTTCCATTCGATCAGATTGAAAAAAAGATGGTAGCAAAGACAGGAAATTGATTTTATGCCAAAAATGATGTAAACATAGATATAAATAATGAAGTGTAAATACCATTCGTATAGCACTTAATTATTCTATTTACGAAAATTGATATTATGTACATAATGCGAATTAAAAGCATATTTCATTTCAATTTTCACTAACTCTAACATCATCTAATATTAATCATTAATTAGTTTACTTTGTGTTGGTTAAATTTTCCATTCCTTTGAATTGAAAATTTAATTAGATATGAAGCAAACTTTACTCTTCACTATCTAAGATTAATGATATAAATGAGAATTTCTGTTTTTTTTTTTTGTTTTTTGTTTTCTTTTTTTTCGAATCTTAAATTTGATGGAGCTAAATAGTAAAGTTGTTAGATTTCAGAATGAACAGTTGTTAGAGTAATAACAAAAAGTCTTTAAAAGCTTTCAATTTAAACTCTTCATAAATTTAAGAAGTGTAGCAAAATAAAGAGAAAGAATTTAATATTCTAGTATTTCTTCAACTTTTTTTCATTTGCTAATTTATTATCATTGTTAATTACTAATTATAATAATATTAATGATTAATAAGTCATAATGATGATAATAATATCGAAATGCTTTCGTTAATTAGTGCTTATTTTTATTTCAATATTATTTCAATGATTATTTTAATATTATTACAATTGAAATTGTCCATATATGATAATTTTCGTGATGTGATAATTTTCGAATGATAAATATCGATTTTTTGGAGCTAATTTATTAGAAATTATGATTTTAATATTTGAATTTTACATTAAAAAATTACATGGATACTGAGATTTATATGTTTGTTTCAATGTTATTCAATCCGGCATGATGTTTTTTCATATAATAGGAAAAAAAAAAAACCGATTAAAATGAATGGCTTAGTTGAAAGTAATCTATTAAGGATAGCTAATTGTCAAATTTCATCAATTTTTTCAATTCGATCTTTCAATTTTAATTTCATTTGTCTTTCCTTCATTTTAAAAATTTTAATTAATCTATTTATTTTAATCGATTTTTCCTATTTTAAAAAATAGGGTGATAATGGTGATAAGAAAAAAAGTTTTTCATTTTATGTATTCCGGGGGCGAATTGTCATAATTGAATTGTTGAAAGAAAGGGAAGAGAAAGAGTAAAACGATGGTACCTTTCAAATTATGCCCCTCTTCCATTTCTCATTTATGAATTCCACCTTCCGTCAAATGTCCGATAAAATACCTTTGTAAATTGTGTGATTGAAAAAGGATATGTATGTGTGTATGTGTGTATGTGTGTATGTGTGTAGGTGTGTATGTGTGTATGCGTGTATGCGTGTGTATGTGTGTATGTATGTGTGTGTGTGTACTCCTTAAAAATTCAACAAATCAAATCCTTTAGTTATACTATTTATTGTGTTTAATGTGTGTACAACACAATATGCATGAATAGATACATATATATTGATAATGATTGATATCTTTTTCTTATCTTTTTGTTTCCAAAAAAAAAAAGAAAGAAAGAAATTAATCAAATCTTTTTTTTTAAACAAAGCATTTTTTTTTGAATTTTAATCACTATAATAAGTAAACTTTTGAAATATATTTCATTCTTCCTCCTACATTTGTTACACTTTAACGTATATTATCGATTTTTACGGTATAATTTTTTTTTTTCTTCCTTTGACAAATTTTTTTGAAAAAAATTANTTTTTTTTTTTTTTTTTTTAACTCTCTTTTTCTTTTTTTATATGTGTTTGTGTGTTGTTTATAATCATTTGATGGAAATTGTTTTAGAAGAAGCTTTTTTTTTCTTTCTTTCAAGAAAAAGTTATCAAATGAATTAAATAAAAATAGTTTTATAAGGATTAAAATAGAAATTTTATAATGATTAAAATGATTAAAAATTTTATAATGATTTTCAAAAAATGATTAAAAATTTTATAATGATTAAAACGATTAGAAATTTTATAATGATTAAAATAGTGATTTGGATTCGTTTAAGCGATGATTATGATAAGTGTTTTTAACAAATTTAAACATTTAATGAATAAATAAAATGAATTTTCTCATATGTAAACAGCAATTAGCAGCAATTTTCTTTTACTTAATTTTTTAATTTGATAAATAAAACGATATTTTCTTTCTTTTTCTTTTTTTTTCAAGCATTTTTAATATCAAAATTTTGCAATATTTAAATATTTATTATTTACGAAAAATTTCTAATAATACTGATAATTTTCATTTTTCATATTTTTTGATTTGTTGACTGCTTAAAATACATAATCAAATAATCGATCAATAGCATTTAACGATACTTTTGTAATTTATTTTAAAGCATTTGACAAATATATGTATATTCCATTCTTATTTCTAAATCATAAATAGAAGACATTAAAATTACATTTTACTTAAATATTTTTGAGTTTTTTCCGTTTTTTTTAAATTTTTATTATTTTACAAAAATATGCAACGTTTATCTTCATTATACATTAATTGCAATAATTTTTAATTTAAAAAATTGAAAGTCCAAGTTACTTTATTTTGAAAGAAACTTTTAATTTGTTTATATCTTTTATTAATACTCAACGGATTCTTAATTATTTTAATTGTTACAAATTCAATTAATTTTCGCAAAATTTACCAATTTTTTCGAATCGATATTTCGAGATTTCATTATTAAAATCATAAATCTATATGATTGTTTTGTGGATTAACCTCTTTCTTTTAATTCGTTACCACTTCACACTTTCCTATAATTGTTCAATTATTTCATCTCATCTTGTCAATTCATATTTTTCAAATCGATCGATCGATTCGTCCTCCCATTGTTCAACTTGGTAATTCGTCTTGAAATACTGCCAATATTTGATTTTTCATAGAATTTGAAATTTATCCTTTTCTGAAAATTAATTTTCAATAAAATATTCGATAAAAATGTTAGTTTTACAATGTGTAATAGTTTGGATACACATTATTTCACAGAATCTTAATTTCTACATAAAATAATTCTTTTATAATTAAAATATTTTTCATCACGCTCAGTATTGATTAATTTATTTCCTAAAGCATCTAATTAATTTAAGCTTTCTATTAATTAAATATATCTATTCCTTCATCATTGTATAATTCCAAAAAAAATTAATTTTAATCTTGTTTTTTATTTTTCTATTTTCTATTTTTAATAGAATTTATCCATCCACATTAATTCAACTTTCTTACAGAAAAAAAAAAGAATTAGACTAATCTTGACAAAGTTGATGAAAAAGATTGACATGAATAAGTTGACAAATAAAATTAATTAATATAAATAAAGATGGCGAAAAAATAGAAATAAAGTAGGGCCTAAGCCTAAGCCTAAGCCTGAGCCTAAGCCTAAGCCTAAGCCTAAGCCTTCATTCTAAAAGGGAAATCATTCCGGATCGAATAATTTGCTTATTTTTCTTATTTTTATCAAATTAGTTAGCCAGTTTTGCGATATATTTACATAACATTTTACATTTTATTTCTTCTATTTATTTATTTAATTGTGTACTATTTAATTGCATAGCTAATAAATCTATTTATTTATTTGCTCTGCTATTTATATATTCAAACATTTATAATTTATACTTTGTTTATTTGCAATCTTTAGCAACATTTATTGCTTATTTGCTCAGTAAAATGCATTTAATTACACTTATTGTCCATTAATTTTTATTTACATGCTTGATTATTTGTTCATTTTATCGATTTAATTGTTTGCATAAATTATTCATTTATTTGTTTACTATTTTTTTTTTTTTCTTACAAGAAAAATACATCACAATAGCGATATTGAAATAATTTGAATTTCTTAGAGTTTTGTTGAAAATATTTGATTCGATGATTAAAGATCAAAAAAATTTTTAAAAAACAAAAGTTTTTCTACTTTTTTTTTTTCTATTTGCAAATTTTTTTTCATTTTTAACGAGTACGGAAAAGGAATAAAAAGAGATGATTATTAAAAAGAATTGAAATCTAATATATTCATTCATCGAATTTCAAATGAATTTCTGGAAAATTTCCAAATTATAAAGTTGTTTTTTTGATTTATTTATGGTTTAATTTGTAATCATTCCATTATTAAACAAAAAAATGTTCACTTAATGAATAGATTTAGAAGGATGATTGACTGATAACTTTTTCTTTCTTGTTTTCATTTTTATCGTTTAAAAAGATCAAAGGAAAAAAAAAACTCTTTATAATCTTTCGAAAAATAGACGATTTTAGAAGATATATTAATTAATTAGTCTCTAAGGACATTTTTAAGTTTCCTCAAACTTGCAAAATTTTCTTGTTTATTATCGAAATATTATTTATTCTTTTCTTTTTTTATTTTCAACAAAATTTTATAAATATATATGTATGTATATATTTATTCATTTGTTTGTTATTTGTCCATTTATATTTGTATTTATATTTTTCCTAGTATTTTGGCACACATTTTATTTATTAAAAATGAAAATATTGATTAAATTAATTTTCTTTTTTTATAGAAATATCAGTGATTCGTTCATTTGTAACAATTTTTGTTGAAAAAATAAAAATTTGAAACGATGGGCACAATGGACAAAGGAAAAAGTTTCAAATGGCAGGTACAAAAATGATTTTAATTTTTATGATACAATATGAAAAATAAAACTTCAAATTTTATGATAGTTATTAAGGAAAAGAAGGAGTTAGAATTTTATTCTAAATTTAAATTAAGAATGAAAATTTTCTCCTCAGCATAAATTAAATTCAAATATCTCAATTTTTTTTTGTTTTTTTTTTTCGTAAATAAAAAAAAAATGATTTTATTTCAGATGTCATCAATGGTTGATAAGGTACGTCGTGGTGTAGCAAAAACAATACAAGCAGCTTCTGAAGGTGAAGTATTTGATACATTACCAGATTGTGATATTCTTGGAATAAGTAATCGATTTACGATCAAAATTTTACCTTCTGATGAGTAAGTTATTCAAAAAATTTTTTAAATTCTTTTTCAGGTACTTTAATTTCCTAAAATGATTTCAACCAATAGATTTGCAAAAAATATTAAAATAAAAATAATTGGAAATTTTTTTGAACAAGAATTTTGATTAAATTTTTGATTTATTAGTTTTTTTCTCAAGTTAGCAATATTCTTCATTAATTATAGTTTAATAAGATTATATAAGTTATCGGAACATTTGCTCCCAGCATATAATTATCATATAATTGATAATTATCATTTTATTATGAAAAACTATTCCATAAATTCTGATTTAAATTGAAAATTACTTCTTTAACACATTTTAATTTTAAGATTTATTTAATTTTATTGTTCAGTAATGCTAAAAATTTTTAGCGATATGATTGTTTTTATTCCATTGTTTTTTCGATTTCTTTATAAAATATGTTTCCAAAAATAGTAAAATAATTGCGGAAAATAATTAAATAGGTTAGATTGTGAAAAATAATTAAATAGGTTAGATTGGGGAAAATAATTAAATAGATTAGATTGTGGAAAATAATTAAGTAAGTTAAACTAATGATTTATTAGCTCCAAAAATGGATAAATTATGGATTGAGAAAAAAGTAAAAGAAAGCCAGCTAGAAAAAATTTGAATAAGAGATGAATTCGATAAGATTTATGAATTAATTTCTCTATTTTTCAATCAAATTATTTTAACTTTTTTCTTTTTTTTTTAAATTTACATGTAAACAAATGACTTATAAATCGGCCATCTATGATAAATAATCTGAAATTTCTCATTTCTAAATTTTCGCTACTTATTCAAACAATGATTTAGAAAACCGTATTAGAATTGCAAAAAATTACGTAATTTTTTTTTCCTTGCCTGTTATTTCAGAATCTTTTGAATTAAATAGGAGAAATGGTACCAGCAAAAAGTTTCATTTTTCAGATTAAAGCCTTCTGCGTCCAATTTCACACCGATTCATCTTGTTATTAAGGATAAAAAAGGTAATCGTCAAATTGCCTTTAATTGTGAAATGATCGCTGCTCAAGGTGTTGTAGTTAAAACATTACGAGGTAGTACTGTAATGGAAATACGACTTCCGGATAATTCGCAAAATTCCATCGGTAAAATTCTACATCCTGCTGGATCAACCCTATATAAGGTACATCATGTATTTTGATTGTATTTTGATTTATTAAGATTAACAATAATAACAAAAAGTTAAAGTCCGAAAATTAACAAAAAAAAAGAAAAAAATGTTCGTATAGTTATTTGAAAATTTAAAATTTTTGCATCAATCATAGATGTAAGATTTTGAACAAATTTTCAAATTTTTATATTTCAAAAGAAAAAATTCATGGATATCTTATGCTTTGTAAAATATAAATATACTGGATAATAAATTTTTTGTTTAGATTGAACAAATAAAATCTCAGTCAGGTGATCGAAAATTCGTAATTTTAAAATTCGGCGAACCATTCATGAATATTGTTAATACACCGATCACACAAGTAATGAAATTAATTTTTAGCATTTGATCAAAATTTTATTATTTTATTCTATCAGTCAATTTTTTGTATTAAATTAGATTACCGTATATGTGATTTTTATTGCTGTTAAAGTATAATGCTGATGAATAGCATTATTGATCGGTTTCTAGGATTTTAATGAAATTAGAGTATTTCCTAAGCGATGATTACTTTACTACTTCAATTCTGCATAATTAACAATTACGGACTTTTTTTCTTCGATGTATTGATTGAATTTTCCGATGTACGATTTAGCATCAATAGTATCACAAAAAATAAAAATAAAATATATCTTTAAATTTTCAAATTAAATCCCAATTAGTTGGAAAGTAAAAAATCGATTTTATCAACAACAGCTTTATTCGAAATATAAATCGATCCTAAGTTTTTTCCAAAAGAATTTTATGCAAAACATGATGAAGAAATTAGCAAGCAAACTGTGTCAAGAGTAATTCGATCATCTTAATGATGTGGTTTTCTTTTTTTCTTCTTTTTAAAAAATAAAATTTAAAAAAAAAATTTTTTTATTTCTATTCTAGATTTTTGGATCATTCAGCAATATATTGCAATATTTTTACCTCATTAATGCTAACCAAGCGTTGGAATTTTTCAACTTAAACAATCGAAGGATTGGTTTTTTGAGGCCCTCATACTTTTCAACAGCTAAATCTGTCATTATTAATTACAGGTTTAAATTATCATTTATTAAAATTTGACAAGGAATTGAATAAAATTCAATCATATTGAAATTTGACAAAAGATTGAATTTTATTCAATCTTTATTTATTTATTTTTTTTAAGAATTAAAAGAAATTTTTAAGAATTGATATTTTCCTTTTTTTTTTTTATTAGAATTGTTTGTTTTTTTTCCTTTTTGTTAGATTAAATTTTTATTTGCAAAATAATATGATATAATATTCATTTTTTGTGCAAAAATACTAATTAATTAATGAAGAATCTCTTGTAATTCCCAGAATTTTAAAAACTATACCTGATAAGAGAAAAATTACCACGAAAAATTGATATTTTGTAATTTGTCATGCAGATTTGTATTTTTTATATTCCGTCAAATAATGCCAAAAATCAGATTTGACGAATAAAATTCATTCTTCATTCTCAAATTTTTTAAAATTTTAAGATGAACCGAAAATCGTAGTTTTAATTTTATAAATTCAAATTTCAAAAAGAAAAAGGATTTTTTTTTATTTAATTTTTTAAATTTCATCATTTTTTTTAGTAATGAAACAACAGCAATTCAAGAACGAGCTGCTATGCTAGGTGCAAGCATATTGTTTCTAATTGTTGCTGTTCGACCAGAATATGGTACCATGCTCCAGAATACACTCCACTAAAATGAAATTATCGATTTTTTATGTAAATTTGCTAAATTTTTATCAGCAAAATATCATTTAAATATTTAAATTATCATTTGATATGCTTTGCATAAAATCCTTTTACAATAATTCTATAAGTAATGATTTGTCGCTTTATTGCTCCACCTCAAATCTTGCCTTTATCATTCATATTTCTCAGCTGATATTGATTAATTTCAATAAATTTTCAAATGGTTAAATGAAGAGGGATAAAGAAAAGGAAAATGAATGAAATATATTTTTATCTTTTTTTCTTCCATCGAGACAATTTGATTTTGCTGCTTTTTCTTAAATTTAGAACAATGTCATATCTAATTCAAATTGTTTCTCTTCCGTTCTAACAACTTTCCATTGCTATTTATTCAAATCAAATATATTTTTTCATGAAATTCATCAAATCTTTCGTTTTATTTTTTTTTTTTTTGTGCTATAAATTTGATCAGAATGATATAAATTTGAAAAAAATACTGCAATTCTTTCCTTCTTCATGTATAATTTTGATCATACAAGAAATAAATTAATTCTGATAGGTATAATTGCACGAAAAAAAAAATCAATTGATAGAAATTTTAATACATTTTTTATGCTAATGATTCTTTTGTTCTCCTCAAATCTCTTGTTGCTGATTTCAAATAATTGAGTGTTTATGCTAATCAGTTATTTACGAATTCAGATGTATAAGTTCAAAGCTGGATTTTCAAATATGTGGATTTAATGAAACTTTGATTGTAAATGGTACAGTTAAATTATGGAACTTTGAATTGCAAATGATACGGTTAAACTGCTTATCATCGCTAGAACTATGCATGGAATTGACAAATGAAAGGAATAAATGAAATTTTAATTGCAAAAAAAAAACAAAAAGAAAAAAATTTGGGGTACTTTTATGAACTAACGCATGAAACTTCAAATGTTGACCTTTTTCTTTCCAAAAATTTACTTCCACTTATATGGATAATGTTTCATTTGAAAAAATTCGATTTTATCAGTAATTTAATAAAAGTTTGCATTTGCCAATGAGCATGGTTATATTGCAAAAGCTGTGCAATCGATGAACAGGTAAAACGAGATAGGAAATTTATTATTGAATTGAAAAAGTAGTAGAAAATGAAAGAAATACAATACAGAATGAATTTCAACAAAAAATGAGTAAAAGATAAGTAAATAAATGATAATGATAATCGCAATAAACTATAATCAGTAAAATGAGGAAAACAATCAAGCATAAGAAACTGATAAAATGGCAAGAATTTAATGAATAGAATACATAGATAATCAATAATACCAAAAATAGCAACACGTGTTTAGTTTAAAATATTCCTAATTATTATTTCTTTTTTCAGCATGAAACTTTTTCATATGTGATTTGCAAATCGCATTTCTAGCGAAATTTTTATTGCATACAGTGCAAAAAGAAATGGAAGTTCTTGATCATCAATTTGATTCGAAAATTTTATGAGTTTCTTGAAATTTTGTCAAAATGTTAGTACTAAAGTTAGTAAATTTTCTCAACAATCAAAAAATAAGATGCTATTAGCAAACCGCTAAAAATGAAGATATCGACCAAAGTTCGGAAATATGAAAAACAGTTTCGCAACATAATATTTTTCTCTTTTTTAAGTTAACTTTTATTGCGAACTTTTTAGAAAAAACTGCGTCTTTATTTCTTTAAGTAGGCATATGACTTCAGATTTAAACAAAATGTAAAGGCTAGAATGTTTCGAATTAAAAAATTTATTCTTAAATTATCTTTATAATTTTGCAAAAATTGCTCGACGAAAATAATTTCAAAGATAGATTAACGTTTTTATGGGTGAGGTATTAACAATATTGTGGAATATCAAAACAATGAATGAATGAAATCAAAAGAAATGAGCATTTTATTTCTAATAGGCATCAATAATAATTATGATTATTTAGAAGTAAGCAATTACAATAATATCAATAATAAACTGTTTGCTGTAAAAATTCATTAAATTGCGAGAATTCAATTGAAGACATGCATCGATAATAGGAAAATATTGAATCTTATATTCATTTCATGAAATTTTGGGCCATTAATTTTGGGCCACTATTGTACCTTTTGGGTATCATTATTTTCTTTTGTATTTAAATTTGGTCTATCTTGGCTGTTATTTTGCAACGCTTACCTTGCGCCTAGAATGAAATTATAGCAGGAAAATATTGAATCTTATCGTCTAATTTTTTTTCCTATCGTTTAATTTTTGCGTTATTTTGCACTCTATTACAATATTTTTACAAGGTAGCCCCCTTTATCCATATAATGTGAAAAACACACTTATAAAATGTCAATTAATCACAATGACTAGAATTAGCAATGAATATTAAATTTTAAATCCAACTAGCTGTTTTTTTTCATCGAACCGTTTCATATATCTCTTAAAATTCCACTTTCATCTGAAATTTTAACTACATTTAGTGCAAATTGGACCTTCCCTTACAGCTACTTTTCTGGTGCCTTTTCAAACTAGATGATAGTGAAAACTTTTTGCCGCATAATTCGCAACTGTGCGGCTTTTCCTTGGTATGCGTTAGCATATGCCGCTTCAAATTCCGTAATCGAGAGAAATCTTTTCCGCATATCACGCATAATTTCAACTTCATACGAGCATTTTCATCATACATATGCGGTTTATGAATTCGCATGTGCCATTTTAAATAAAACGGTTGAGAGAAATCTATTCCACATATCGCACAAACAAATAATTTCTCTTGGATATGAGTAGGTATTTGAGATTGCAAATGTGATAATCGAAGTAAACGCCTTATGCAGCTGTCATAAAGCCAGAGCTTCTTATGAACTAGCCAATGGGATTTCAAACATTTTAATGTTTTGAAATTTTCCCCGCAATCCAGACAACTGTGCATCTTCTCTTCAGTACGATTCAGCATCGCAATTTCCAAATTTTCTACGAATTCTCTTTGGCTTTTATCATGGTTAATTTCCTTTTTTTCATTCTCTTCCTGGATTAATAAGTTCCACAAATTCGTTCCTTGTTTTTCACTTTCTTTTGAAGTTGATGAGCCAAATAGTCCTTTTTGTTTCTCACTAACTTTTGATAAATCCAATGGTTCTGTTTGTTCCGGTTGTGCTTCTTTCTTACTAACTTTTGATAAATCCAATGGTTCTGTTTGTTCCGGTTGTGCTTCCTCAAATTATATGACATTATTCATTTCAAACTGTGTTAAAAATTTTGAAATTTTTGAAAAAAAAAAGTTCTGTCTTTTTTCTCTTCAAAAACTTAATGAACTTACAACAATTCGTATGTTGCACAGTTGGATGAGAAGAAATAAGGAATAAATGAAATGCATATTGATTGTCAATATTCAAATTAACAGTACGCTGAATGATTGGATGAAAATTGCTTGGTGAAGAATTTTTCCTTAAATAGTATTGAAAAAATAATGGTCTTGTTGTTGAAATATGGCATATCTAAGTCAAATCATAAACATAACAAGTTATTCGTACCGAGAATGAGCGATACTATTTATTCAAAGTTTTTTTCATAATTTGCGTAAGTAATGAAGAAATAGTATTGCAACGGAAAGAAACAAACCTATGAAATTGATTTTAAAAAAAAGTTTTATTTAAAAAATAATGCTTATTTACACGTTTATCTTCAAGTTGTAAAATCTTTCGTATAATATGAAATTCTAAAAAGCGTTTAACATTGCGTAATGTGATAAATGAAATAAAGTGAAATTCGCAGGAGAGAAATCGTAAGCCTTGACTGCTGAATACCGAAAAGATCGCACGTATAAATGCTTGTCATTTGGACGTCGCAATCCACGTGTATTAGAAGTGATAATTCACGTGTGATAATGAGATTATGCAATCAAATTTTTATTGTCATTATTTAATCCTTTATATGAATAAATTTTATTTTATTTTTTCAAATATTTTTCTTTTTACTTTTGTTTGAATTACTTCACTGCATTGTTCAAAAATTTATGCAAAGCTTTCATAAAATTTTTCATAATTTTATTTCATTTCATCATTATTTAATCCTTTATAAGAATAAATTTATTTGATTTACTGCATTGCATTGTTCAAAAATTCATTCAAAACTTTCATAACATTTTTCGTAATTTATTTGATTTCTCTTCACTTTTTCCAAATTTTCGAAATTGAGGCGATATTAGTGAAAGAGAAAACTTGCAGTGATATATCTATTTTGATTTATATATGCTGAAATGGTTTTCTAAATTCTTTTGCTCGGATTTATATACCCTTGCACAAAATTAAATTACTTTATCAAATTTAGTTTTCAAATTTGACATGTGGCAAATGTGTATATATATATGTATGGTTAAAGTGCATATTAAGATTAAAGTCAATTAAATTAATAAATTTACAAGAATAAAAATGTAATTACTAACTGACAGCAAGAAAGAATTTACAATTTTATATTGATCAAGCATTCAAAATATATTGCTTTATTAATTCAAAGCATCATATTTGAACTGTTTTGTGTTTAGTATTGCATAATTACATTATATTAAATTCAATTATCAATCATATACATGGAATTTAAATTAAAGCAAATTTGAAGATAGAAACTATGGATATTTCCATTAAAAAAAAAAAAAAAAAACAATAATACAAATTAAAGTAAATAAAACTATAAAGTAGACAAATCAAGGGTGTCTTTTTGGTGTAATGCAATAATTTTCATTTTAATCTCAAAATCAATTTTTTTCTATTCCATTTTAAAGTTGGAAATCATGAAATTTAAAATTGCTATGCCACTTATAAATCTCATGATGGATGAATTTGCTAAACAAAATAAAATTTATATAGATTGAAAGCTAGAAGGCGATGAAAATTTGCAAATATTTGAGGTTACGATCAAATTTTATCAAAAAAAAAAAAACCCGCTAAAAAAATTTGTCTGACAAATAATAAAATGAAAAAAAAAAAAACCATTTCTTTGAGAGAAATTTTATTGTACTGCTATATTTATCACATATTGTTAAATATGTTAAATATATATTGTCATCCTAACAATCGTATATATTTATAATTATGTTAGAAATTGAAATTCTACTGACTGAAAAAGCCTTTTTTATTGTTTTTCATATTGTGTCGATGAGAAATATAATAGCACTTTGCATTTTTGGAAATAATAGATTACTCAAATACTTAAATCAATTATTGTTTCACGAAGTGATTGGCAGTGATTAATTTCGCATTCGTTTTATTCTGACCTTTTATACTTCTTGAATAGAACCAATAGATATGGTGTGACAAATTGGCACTCAAACTTGTTCAAATTAATTCAATTTGAAGTTCAATATTTCGTTGCTAATTGCTTCTTGACTTGAGTTCAATAACTTCATGCTAACACACAATGATCTATGCAGATAACTTCTATTTAATTGGACATTTTAAGATCGATCATGCTTGATTTAGATGATTATATAAGATCTTCGTTCTTATCAGAATCATCTAATATTTTAAAAAAACAGATTGAATTCAATTTCCAAATAAATATCTTCAAAATTGATACGAAATTCCATGTTAATCTATCGAAACGAACGATAGCTCCATATGATTACATGATAAATGGCCGCGTAAATTCATATAACAATTATTTGAGTGTGTTGTTTTATTGCATATATATAATATACAATTAATTGTTGAATAAATCATAATGTTAGCTAATGATTTCAAATATATATATATATCAAAATTTCAAATATTCCAAAAGTCAAAGATTTGCAATACTGATAAAAAAAAAAAGATAATAGAATTATATCAGTCATTAACAGTAATCAGTGTCGTTGTTTCCGTCCAATAACTGTTGTACAATGTCTGGTTGGTGTCACTTGAAATGCTGATCCAGATGTTATTGGTTCGCCATCTACGGTTACATAACCACCACAATTGTCTAGTGGTTCTACACGACAAGCTCGAACTGGGATTACCTGCAATTTCTCATCATAAAACTTTTTCGAAAAAGCTTAGGAAATGCAAAACGGACAGTCAAAGCATTAGCTCGACTTGCCCTTATAAACAAGGAAAGAATAAAGAAAGCTGATT
>HG738148.1:27180-93986 GCA_000499405.2 Onchocerca volvulus
ATAGAAGAAAAAATTTGAACAATTAGCTTTCTCATTTCTTTCTTCTGCCGAATATGGACCATATAATGTAATATTTGAAATACCATTTTGGATTTCAAATTTCAAATTTACTTAATATTTTGGTGATTTAATGCCTTCTGATAATTATGCGTTATATGATTTGCATTATGTTTCAATCTATTAGTTATTTGAACAACGAACCAATTGTTGTATAAGTTGTTAATTAAATAATTAAGAAAAATAATATTTGCTTACTATAAAAACTTCTCATCAAGTATTTTAGCTAAAATACTGACTGATCGAATGGTTAGCTAGTCAATTATCATACTAAGAATGGATGTTCAGCAAACTCCTTTAGAAATTATCATAAAAAAGAATCAATCCATCTATCAATCAATGCATGATAAACAATTATTTAACAGATCAATAATCTATTTTAAAGAGAAAGAAAAAAAGATGGGAATGAAAATGAATTGAAGCTTTTGGAAAAAACAGACGAAATTGATAAGAAAGAACCTACCTAAATGAGAAAGACTTGCCAAACAAATGTATACGAAGTAACCTTCGAGTATATTCCAGTCCGATCCGACAGGTTCACAGAGAGCAGGCATCTACGGATTGATTAATTTATTTCTAAAGAATTTTCCATGTCCAAGTCTAATTTTAGAAAAAGACGAAGTTCAGAGATATTAAATTTTGGTACAAATTGCTCAACCTTTAATAAATGATGCATGATAATTTCTTAAACATTCTTGAAATACTACATTTGTTAGAAATGATTATATTTCCATTTCTGCCTAAATTTCGACTAGATCTTAATTTTGGTTTACTGTGACTTATCATTGAAAAATGCTTTAGTTTGAAATCAAATTCCGAATTTTCATTTGTTAGAAATGATTATATTTCCATTTCTGCCTAAATTTCGACTAGATCTTAATTTTGGTTTACTGTGACTTATCATTGAAAAATGCTTTAGTTTGAAATCAAACACCGAATTTTTTTGATCACTTTCAATTATTTTTAAGAAATTTGTCTTCTTAATATTTATTATATACTGCCTTACATTTCACTTCTTTTTTTCACATTAATTTGAATAATTAATTTTAATTAAATATATGGAAAAATTGAAATGTTCTACTTGCACAAGATCACTGCTTCCAAAAATATCCGAGAAACTATTATTGATGCTATTATTTGCTTCACCGCATTTGAAATTCGTGAAACTCTCAACGGGCTGATAATCAAAATGACCTTTGGCATATTTTTCACGTACCAAATCATTCCTAAATTTGATGTTTTCCTTATAAAATGATAAATTACGGTAATATCAAACATTTCTCACATATTAAGCTATTTGGCAATATTATCAGATTAGTCAATTCCATCAATGGTTAAAAAATTTTCAATGTTAAATGTGTACCTTAATGTTAATAATGGAAATGATAATTCAAACTTAGACCGATCATTAAAATTCTTATGTTTCAGTCAGAATCTACACTATTTTCAAAGAAAACTTTTCGAAAAAAAAAAAAAACTTTCTAAAGCCGAGAAAAAAAAGATATTACCATAACTTTGTCGAGTACTGCAAAGCATCACCGTGAACTGGCAAGTAGGAAATCCTGCCTTTATAATGAGCAACTTGTGGTAATTCTAGAAAACGAGCAATATAAAATCCGAAGAAAAAAATTGCGAAATACTTAAAAATCATTAAAAACGATTATTTGTCATTTTTTTTTCGCCTTTTTTTTTTTTTTTTTTTGTCAAAAAAAATTACTTGTAAATCGTAGAAAGGCTTCCATATGCAATCGTGCCATACCAGCCCAACGAAAACGTTCACTTGCGATATCTTCAAATTATTAATATTAATTAAATAATTTCATATTTACATTATATACAAAGAATTCGTTGAGTATTTTACTTATAAGGGAGACTTATTGTTGTCGGCTTTATTGATAACACTCGAATCGTACATTAAAAATGATATTTGAGAGGAACTGATATCGAAAGAAAAAAAAAAAAAAGAAGAAAGAAAAAAAGATGATCAAGAATAATGAATAGTTATCATAAAACTGAGGAAATATGAGAGAAAATATCTAGCGTATGTTAGAGTAAAAGTTTTTTTTTTTTTTTTTTTTTTTTTTTATTTATCAATTTCAGCAAATTAATTATATAATCAAGTGAATTGCAATACACAGTACTTTTAAATTGAATACTTTTAAAATACTTTTTAAATTTAATTTTTTTTTAAAAAATTATCTCAAAACTATCGTTATACAAAAAAACATTTATAACATTTAGCTTTGGAAACAAAAAAAAAATTAGATAATTTATGGCATCAATAACTGAATTGAAATGAATGAATATAATTGAGTGAAACGAACCAATATCAGCAAAAAGACCCCAACAAACTGCCATTAACATCGCCTTATCACCATCATGTTCCGTTTGTACATGATTGATACGTAATGGAAGATAACGTGGTTGTGCCAACATCAGAGCCATTTCGGTACAAAAAATCCCACGTGGAAGAAATGGTTCACTGAAAATTAAACGTTGTAAATGAAGTTAGTTGTGAATTATTGCTTGTGCTATAAGAATTCCCTAAGAGGAATGCTTGATATTACTGATAATATAGCTGATGATAAAATAACTCCGCCAAAAAATGTGATTAGATATGATGAAGATAATGCATACTTAGTAGTTACGGCAGATAACGGTACTGCTTCATTTTCTGATTATGCTAATCAAATAGCCTCTGATTATCATTTTTGGCTTCGTGATACATTTGAATCTGGGTGGATCAGCTGATTATGATCACAAAAAGATGGGTATCATGGCCAGAGGTGCATGGATTGCAGCTTGCTGATAATTTTATTATTTTTTTATTTTTCGTTCAATCACATAATCAGCAATCAATCAATTAAAAATTAATGGAAATTTTTAGCACATCTTACTTGCATTGAAAGCATATACTGGCTGCAAGTCCATTACATGTACCACCAGGTATATGAGCTAACGGCATCTTTAATGCCCGTTCACGATCCTGTCGCATCAAAAAACCTGATATTATTTCCAGTATCAATCCATCACCACTAACAACAGCTACAGCATCATAGGTATCGAGTTTAAGATCCTTTGCTATTTCAAATGCATGTCTTCGATGAACTTAAAAATTTTTAGAAGTTTTAATTAAATTTTGTCGAAAAAAATAATTGATTAAATCACATATACAAAACTGCATGATTTTAACAAATTTAAATGATAAAAAAAAAAAAAAGAAAAAAAGAGAAGATGAAAGTGGGAAAAACTAATGAAACCTGTTTCAATAATATCATAATCAATGTTGGCAGTTTGTAGAATCGGTTCAACATGAGTTTTCCATAATTTTAATCCATGTTTCTGGCCACTAAACGGATTAATAATGACCAATACATGGCGACGTGGCTTTATCAGATTGTCGGTTAGATGTGCTGAAAATAAACAAATCAGTGATTCATTTATCAAATCACTAATTTTTTATTGCTAACATGTTGTATTAGGATAAAATATTGACCTGTTATTTTTTATATTTAGCATATTGAATTATTATCTCTTAAAGAGTATCGATTTCCGGTATACCATCATTATTACATTCAAGTTATGTGAAAAGAATTTGAGTTATACGAAAATTTGTGTTCTTTATTATTTTTTTTTCATTTAGGAATTGTTGTAGAATTTAAGAAATTTCCAAAAAAAGAAAAAAAAAATGAAAAAATTCAATTTTTTTTTCTTGACTAAGAAACCAAAAAATCATTAAAAAATTTATTTATCTTAACAAAAATTGAAATGAAATCAAATCTACTTCTGTACTTACGTGCCCTTAATGCCGTAATTTTTTTGATAATGAATTTATTTGTACGATTCACTGTTTCTTCGCAATTGAAAATTAATGAAACTCGAACAAAACGGCGTCTTTCTTTAATGACAGGATAAGTTATTAAAATAAGCTGCCACTCGTTTATCTCTTTAATATCATCTAAAATAATTTCATTTATGAATTGTCATTCGAATAAAATCTGAGAGATTTTTATAAAAATAAACGATAATTTAAGAAATCATTTATAATTCAATATTTTCCATTATTTTTGATTAGATTTTTCCTGATTGCTAAAAGATAAATTCTGTCCTTTGCTTAAGATAATTCAATCAACAATCAGATGGATAGATTCGATAATCTTAAAAATGATTAAATGATTGAGAAAATAGGTTGAAATATGAAATAATCGTAAATGTGCACACATGATTACTTTCCTACTTTACTTTATCCATTCGAAAGCATATTTCTCATAATATATTTTTACTTTTTACATCATAATATTTTATGAAAAATTTTTAAAAAATATGGCATAAGCTAGCTGAAATGATATTTCAGAAATAAAATGGTCATATCAATTTTTTCTCTTTTTTTTTGGAAAAAAATAAATAAATAAATAAATAAAACTAAAAAAAAAAAAAGAAAAGTAAATGAAAACGTACGATTGAGAGATGCGAATTTCGACATTAAAATATCATCATATTTCATTTGTATGAAGCAATTTTTGGCAAATTTAAAACGAATTTCATCATTTGTTTGCAAGCAAGCATCTATTTTAAATCGTTTTTTGTTAAGATAAACGAAATTTTTAATTTCATGTAGCGAATCATTCACCATATCGTTGTATGGTACATATTGTTTAGAATTATCCACTTTTGAGATTTCTCCACCCATTCCATTCAATTGTAATATGATTTCTAAATAAATGTTAAATTTAGTACTGATTAAATTTAATATACAAGAAATCGAATATTTAATAAAATTTTTTGCAAAATATTGAGTGTTAAGAAAAGTGAAAAGTAATAACCATTCAAAAAAGTACTGTGAAAGCAAATGTGAGAAATTACACACTGATTCTTCAATAATGGACAACAAATAAAAATTTTTTGATTTCTGTTGTGCTGTCTGAAAAAAAAAAAAAATCTATTAATCAAATTTTCCAATGTTAAAATTTTTACTAGCACAAATAAGTTTCCGTTTCATTATCAATTAATTTATCAATTGATAATCATCTATCGTATGTATGAAAATTTCTCACTTTGCTACTATAACAATATTAGATTGCATTTATAATTGAATACAAATATCAATATATTTAGCAGTTAAATGTTATTTCAAGTATCCACATATATGGAATATAAAATTAATTATATTAAGAAATCAATAAATTTGGATATATTAAGAAAGTAATAATATATATATTCAAATATGTTCATGTGTATTCTACTATCTGAATAATTATTATTCAAAAAAGTAATTACCATTTTTTCAAAAAAAATATTTTTTCCAAAAAAATATTTGTGCAGTTACAGTAAAAAAAAAGTGGAAAGCATTTATCATTCAAAACAGTACTTTTAAGCCAAATGTGAAAAATTACAGACTGATTTTTCAATAATGGAAAAAATAAAAAAGAAAAACTTCTATAAATGATAATTTCCGCAAAAAAACTCGCAGGAATTCTACTTCTAAGCATTAAAGATGAAAATTTCTTGTGAAAATAAAAAAGGAAAAAAAGATATTTAAAAAAATGATATTTATCATTATATCAATATGCTGATGATTTTTACTGAAAAAAAAAAAAACCAGAAATGATGAATTGTTGCAATTTTACCAAAATGACATTAAAAAAAAAAAAGAAAGACAAAATGACGAATTTTTGTGACGATTGTTTCAAATTCAAATTTTAAGATATATGCGACAGTGATCAAAAGATATTTAAATTGATATTAATATAAAAGGAATAATTTTTTTTTTAGAAAGAAACCAAAATATTTCAGTCACCAATTTGATGAATGCAAAAAAAAAAAAAATAGAAAATTAAAAATTTCATTTCCGCAATCAAAAAAAAAAAAAACCTGTTTGTTTTTTAAAAACAAAACAATATTCATTTTATGTCCTTCAAATTCGAATGATAAATATATTCTTTAGCTTAATTAATTAGCAAAAAGTCTAAAAATTGAAAAATTTCAAAAATTGAAAAAAGGAAAAAAAAAACAATTATTGTTTATTTAATTGTTAGCAAATTCAGTTATTTAGTTATATATATATAATTCTATATAGCGATATTTCTTTTCAGAAATAAAAATAAATAAATAAATAATTATATTTTAAAATTTTAAAACAAATAATAAACAATTTTTTTTCTTACTTTTTTTTTTAGGAAAAAATAAAAAAACAGAATAATGAAAACTTCTTTTTTCTTTTCCTAATCGATAGCAACAAGTATTTTTACCGCGGAATTTACCGCGCCTTCTCTCAAAGTATTTACAACTTTTTATGGATCTTCAGCTTTTTTTTTTTTTTTCTAAACATCGTAATGGATTATAAAGTTGTAAGTTAAACTTGCAACTTTATGTTTCATTCTTTCTCACATTTTAATTCTTTCTTATATTTTTCTTTTGCAAAATTAATAATTTAATTTATTAATTTCTGCTATACTATAATAATTATTGAAATTTCTAATACATATATTTTCTTGATAATTTAGTAAATATACAAAAAACATCTTACTTGGATGAAATAATTCCTGCAAGAAAGGAATGGCAAAAAAAATTAATGATTACTTGCACATTATTGACTTTTCGTCCAAAAAAACAATAAAAAAAAGAAAAAGAAAAAAAGGTCAAAGATCAATCTAAGACCGTTGACCATAGCTTAATGTGATGGAAATGTTCGCATTTCGAATTAGAACCTATTAGAAAATATCACAAAATATCGCCAAAATGCTTCCTGTATGATTTTTAAATTTTTTCTTTTCCTTTTTTTTCCATAATTTTTTTATTTGCTAAATTATTTAAATATTTTTTCTATGATTTTTTCTGACATTTTTTTCATTAGTTTTTGTTATTATAAGGCTAAAAAGTTTTATTTATTTATTTTTAATTTCTATACCGTTAAATAAATTGTTGTAATTGTTTCTGTTAGCATTTTTTTTTTCAAATTTTAATTAATGTTTCATGTCATTTCCTATCATTCCATCGTTTTATTGATTCTGCTATCCTCAACTCTTCTTATTCAATCGTTTATGAACACACACATCTACACAACATACATACACATATATACACACATCCACATACAAAAATTAACAAAATGCTAAAATGAGGAAAGTTTTTGTCACAAAATTTGTAAAAAATATTAATTTTGTGGAAATAATGGATTTTTTTATTCTTTTTTTTTTGGAATTCATTTCTTCCTCTTTTTCAATTCTTTTTCGCTATCTTAGTTACTTTTTACTCTGTAATCTTTCAAATTTAATAAATCAAGCTTTAATTAACAAAGTATATGTTGTACTTACATTAATGAATATAATTTATGGAATGTAATTTTATTTTTTTTTTATTTTTTTCTATGGCTTCATTTATAAATTTTAGGAAATAACATGCTGGACATTTGTTGATTCATGTATGTTGACATCTGACATCCGTTGGACATCGTTGGACATCTCTACATCGGTAGACCATGTAAATAGTTACGTATGAAGAATAGTAATAATAGAATAATGGTAAATTTGGAGTAAATTTTTTGCAGATATTATAGAAAATGGTTCCAAATATACGCTATATCGGTAATTATGACATAAATGCGGAAGGGAAATTTCTTTGGGAAATTCTTTGTCAATTGAGAAATCTTGGAATTGGAAGAGTTGTAACGAAGAATGAATGGGCGAGAAAATGGCCGAAACAACCATCATATTTAAAAATTGTTCGGGTAAGTTGAATGAATTTGTTCGAGTATTCTTATGAAATTGATAAAAGTGGAAAACATATGCCGATGATATTTTAGTAATATTTACTTTTTCCATCGGTGATCACAATTAATTAGCACTGAATTGTTTAATTAATTAATCGTTTTTTGATATAGTTGACAGTAATTTATTGAAGATGAATTGTTAGCAAAGAAATGACATTGTCATACGGCAGATTTTGGTTTACGCGATTGAAAATTCGTTTTTCTTGAATAGATTGAATTTTTAGGCTTGTCCAGCGATGGATCGATGGTTACTTCGAGGGAAACTTTGGGCAGATTGGACATTTAGAGGCATTAATTTAGGTTTATACGAATTTAGTACCGACCTAGCACGCTCAGGTATGCTCAGTTTATGTTCTTTTATTTTGATAACTTCTCAAAAGTCTCTTAGATCCTGAATTTTATGTTCTTTTCCAAGAGCATTTTTTCCAGTGATTAAATCAGTTTTGATTAAATAGAAATATTGTTAATTGGTTTGGCTTTCTTTGGCACTGAAATTAAGAAGATATTGCAATTAAATTCAATCCAGTGTTGATTTAATTCCTAAATTTAATTAGTTATTTTCTTTTCTGTAGATTGGCGTTTAATCCACAAGCATGAGGAAGCTGAATTCATGAAATGTGACAGTCCTATGAAACCAATTGAGTATCCGAAAACAATGCCACTTCCTCCTTATCTTGTATGAAATTATTCTTTAAGATTCCCTCAGTACATTCAGAATTTTTTTCTTCCTTAGAAGCATCAAATTTGAATTTGCTTAAAGATAAAAGTTTTTCTTCTATATTTATGAACTCCTTTTCACTGAAATCTCTCATATTCCTCAAACAAAATCGAAATTTTCTCACAAATAAATTTCAGCGAGCTGTATGTGAAAACGGTGATGTGGTAAGAATGGAGGAGAAACGGATAAATTTGGATTTATGTTTGGATCCTCAGTTTATCATGATTAAGCATCTTTTCAAGCAGGTTTACTTGAATTTATCACATACGCTATTTTTTTTTCTCAGTTTATATATATACGTTTTCACTTTTTTTTATCCTTTGTTAGAAATTTCAGCAGCGAAGTTCATTTTAAATGTAGCATTTTATAGATGAATTTAGTTTCATAATTTATTATTTAGTATATCGTTAAACTTACTCGCACTATTTGAGTATATTCCTTCCTTCTTATCAAATGAATCATTGCAGGTTGAAGCGCGACATGGAAATTCTATTTATGAAGAAACAAGACCTGAAATTTGGTTAGATTTATATGGCGATGAAATGCCGACAAAAGTAGAGGCATGGACGGTTGGTCCAGCAGAGTTGCGACCTCATTTTGATAATTCTGTTCCGACGCCTTGTCCTTCGGAACTAAGCAATATGTCATTGCCTGAATTTAAATTCGATTTTCCAGAATTAGAAAATATTAATAATGTTGCAAATGTGGAAAATTCGGATGAGAATAAACATCCGTAGAATACTGTGATGTTTAACTAAATGATATGGGATCAACAGTAGATACTTAATAAAGGAGTAATAAAAAAAAAAAAACTTTTGATTAGTAATGAAGAAAAGGAAGAAAGGAGAAAAATATATCCTTTCAGTAAATTGGTGGTGCATATTTGATTGAAAGTTAACGATTAAATAGCGATGAGATCAGATGGTTTGTGCATTAATATCCCATAAATCAATTAATGTCTGTAAGTATTTTTTCTTTGTTCGTTTTTTAATTTTTATTTCGAATTGTCATTTCTCCCTTCCACTTTTAGTTCCCATTGAATATTTCCTACCAAGTCGATGTATAGTGTTGGCATATTGTATATAAATTATAGTTTGTTGTTGAATAAAACATTAATAGGCGTTTCATTATTTTGCTTTCCATAAAATTGAAACGGTCGTTGCCGTTAAGACAAATGTTGATTATTTAGAGAATGCTTATAATCAATCTGAATAAGGAATAACAGTTAAGGAGCATACTGTTGGCAGCTATATTTCAAAATGATATTTTTGTTGAATTTTTTTTATTGTACATATGTAAATGCACGCATAATTTCTATAAGCAAATAAATATTTCGCACGTTTGATAATTATATATTTATCAAACATATATATTTATTTATTTTAAACTCATTATATGTATCTTCTTATCACAATTGCAGCTTTAGTTCAACTGGTTTTGTTTGTATTTCAAACATATTAGACACAACAATGGTGGAACCAGTGAAGATGATATTGGTGACGGGTGGTGTTATCAGTGGTGTTGGTAAAGGTATTATCTCATCCAGTTTGGGTGTACTGCTCAAAGCTCACGGTTATCGAGTTTCTTTCATTAAAATTGATCCATATATTAACATTGATGCAGGCACGTTTTCACCTTTTGAACATGGTAAGAATTTCAGTTTGTATCTTAATTATGGAATTGATAACTGTATGCTATACAATTAGTTTTAAAAGAATGATGAATCTCGTTCAGAAAACTGATGCTGGCTGATAAATAGTGGTAATACAGTTGCGCACTAATAGGCGAATTATTGTCTGAATTAGTCATATAATAAGATTAGAACTAGTTTTATCTTGGTCATATCAATCATATTGGCATTATTGGAATTGTTTGATTTAACTACAAATGTGTTCTGAAAAAAAAAAATGTCTACAGCTATATAACGTATGGTTGATGCTGATGAACAGTGATGTGACTATATGTCGGGATATCTTTAACGTGGGTGGAAGGTAATTTTTACAGGTGAAGTGTTTGTTTTGGATGATGGCGGTGAGGTTGATTTGGATTTGGGAAACTATGAAAGATTTCTGAATATTCGTTTAACACGTGATAACAATATTACAACTGGCAAAATATATCAGCAGGTTTTTGTATTCCAATCATCAGCATTATATTATATTTTCTAAATTTTTTCAACATTATATTTTCAAAAATAAACGAAGAACTTCATAAAAATACTGCGAGAAAAACTTGTGAAAAGAAATTTCGGGAAGAATTCATTTTAATTATTCCTTATATATTTGTAGGTTATCGAACGTGAAAGACGTGGTGATTATTTAGGCAAAACAGTACAAACGATACCACATATAACAAGTGCAATCATTGAATGGGTAGAGCGCGTTGCAGCCATACCGGTTGATGGTAAGAATCAGCGACCGGAAGTTTGCATTGTTGAAGTTAGTATGACAATAATTAACAATCCGTTAAAAGTTATTATTTTCGAAAACTTTTATTAAAAAATACAAACAGAAAGGAATGGAAATGAAAAATTGCATAATTGTTTCAGCTTGGAGGTACCATTGGTGACATTGAAAGTATGCCTTTCGTTGCTGCTTTTGAGAAATTTCAAAGACCTGCATTTAAAGATCATTTAATGACAGGTTTGCATTTATTTTTCAGTACTTTTTTGAATTATTTATTTCACATAAATTTAAGAAGTAATCAAATGAAATTTAACTATTTCTCTTTTTTCTTGTGCGATTTTAAACGACCATTTATTGTAGAACTTTTGTTTGCAGTGCATGTCTCAGTAATTTTGGAGCCGAAAAGTACAGGTGAATTGAAAACGAAACCAATGCAAAATAGTATGCGTAATTTACGAGCCAGTGGCTTAACTCCAGATTTGTTGGTATGTCGGAGTGAACGACCATTAAATAAAGCATTACGTGAAAAAATTGCTGCGTTTGGAATGGTTGAATTGGAACAGGTGAAACTTTCTTTGATTTATATGCTAAGATCATTTTATTATTACCAAAAATATGCATACTTATACAAATTCTTTTGTTTTAGGTGATTGGTGTGCACGATGTCTCCAATATTTATAAAGTACCACTTTTGCTTCACAAACAAAATGTGCTGGAAATGGTTGTCAAACGATTAAAATTGACAGCGGTGAATGCTGAGGGCACGCTTACGCAAAAGCCAAATCTTTTTCAGTGGACACATCTCTCTAATCTGTTAGTCTAATCTAGTTTTACCTTATTTCAAGAATAAATATAGCTAGAATTTATTTTGATAAATTTCAATCAACTGAATTTAAGTATATTTCAATGAGATTGTTATAACTGGCAGAATAAGAAAATAATGATAATGTCAAGGTACGAAAAAATAAGTTTAAACTATATAGTAAATTTTTAGTTGTGACAGTTTCCAAGAAGAAGTTCGAATTGCATTAGTTGGAAAATATGTACAAATCCCCGATGCATATGCATCGTTGAACAAAGCTCTTCGACATTCTGCAATTCATGCTAAGCGGCAACTTGTTATTTCGGTAGATGTTTATTTTAAATATTTGTTTCTCTTTTTCATTTCTGCTCTTTTACAGTTTTTCCACTTCGAGAAAGTATCATCATTGATGATGTTTGAGAGTACCAATTGTTTTTTTTAAACTAAACTTGTGACCATCAAATTAGATTCTTTCGGATATTTATAGCTTATCTTTCTCTTGAATAATAGAATTACATGCGGAATTCAGACATGTTCCTTTAAACTATCATTCCATTTTATCTGCTGATCGGTACTACTACTCAGTCATTGGGAAAAATTTTAATGGATAATTTATGGATCAATAGTTTTACCACAATAACTTGAATTTTTTTTAAAAATCAGTATCAGTTAGAATGAGGTACCGAAAACATATCCATACCATCCATCTTGGTTGTCTAGCTTTGATTCCAACCGTAGTTTTTATTAAAAATATATATTTTGATGGACCTATAAAATTTTATCATTAAACTATGAAGATAATCTTATACTTTCATCTATTTCAAATACTCTATAGTTATATGACATTAGCTTTTTTATGCATTCTTTTTACAGTATATCTATTCGGAACATCTCGAAGAAACAAATGATTCAGAACGTATATCGGATTATAATTCTGCATGGGAAAAGATCAAACAATGCCAGTAAGCTTTGTTACTTTAGTCGTATAAAATAACACATCTTGTCGTCCGAGAACTTGTATTAAAAATTTGAACGTCGTTGTTAAATTGGGTTTATTCAGTTAATCAATGATGCATCTTCTAATGATAAGGTAATTAAACTGCGGACTTCCTAAAAGCAACTTATGATGTCGATCAGAAAACTGTCCTTTAGTTTACCTACCATTTAGGTTTTTGGTAGTTGCAATTTCCCAATTTTAATTGGTCATCATGACATGGATTGTTGGTTTTGTTTCAAGGTTTCTGATTGTAGGTCCTAGCATGCTTCTCTAATGATATCCGATAATAAGATTTCCCAGTGAGGTGTTTTTTGAGAAATTTTCCTTATAGAAATTCCTTGGAAATCATGATTGAACATATGTCTCATTTGATTATAAAAGTGTATAGAATATGTTCTTTATTGTTGCTGCAGATTAGGACAGATCATTGGTTGCAAATTGAATTGTCTTTAAATGATTTTTCACATAATTTTAACTTATGACAATTTTTTTTTTACCGTTATAAATTTGAATATTAGTGTGTCTAAATCAATTATAATTTTAGCGGTATAGTGGTACCGGGCGGATTTGGTGGTCGTGGTATTGAAGGAAAAATTGCAGCGTGTAAATATGCACGAGAGAACAATATTCCATTCTTAGATTTGTTTTACGTTATTCTTCATTTTATTTTCTTAAATATTTTAATTTTCAGATGTTTTAAGAATAAATAGATGCATCGTTTTCATTATAGATTGTTTCATTTTCTCATAGCAGTTATTAATTTTTAGGGATTTGTCTTGGTATGCAATGTGCTGTGATCGAATTTGCACGAAATGTTTGCGGTATTAAAGGCGCTAATTCAACCGAATTTGATAGGACACTTGTTGGAGAACAACAAGTTAGCTTCCACTTTTTTTTTTTTTCAAGGAATAATGACTAAAGAGAAGTAAGTATAAAGTAGCTCTTTCCTAAAATAATGCTTGCGTGAAACTAAAAATAATTAGCTTTCTTACATACCGAGAAGTTTCTCTCCGAAAAGAAATATGGATTTTTGTCTTTTGTTTTTGTTTCCACTTATTTGTACATATTTTACCGAAAATATAAAAGCATAAGAATTTATATTAAAAATGTGGTTCAAATGTAGATTGAAATTTCTTTAAGGTAGTGATCGATATGCCAGAGCACAAAGGTGAAGAAAAGGGTATGGGTGGTACAATGCGTCTTGGTTTAAGGGATACAATTTTTCTGACGAACAACTGCAAATTACGTAAGTTTGAGTGAGATGTTTTGCTGTAATTTATGTTTTTTTATCTCAGTGTTCTTACATTATTAGAGCAGTGCTGATAAATTCTATTCCGAATTCAGGAAGATTATATGATGCAAGAAAAATCAGTGAACGTCATCGACATCGTTATGAAGTTAATCCTGAAATTGTTCCAAAGCTTAGTCGGGCTGGTCTACTCTTTATAGGTAATTTTTGATTAGTTTCAATCTTTGGCAATTTTTAGAAAGAATTTTATTAATGAAAAAGGAAAAAAGCAAACCAAACTTCACAATTAAAACTTTCAGGTATGGGAGCAGATGAGAATAAAGCACATATGAATGGGAACGTATCATCATATACTTCATTGATGAAATTAGCTGAATGTAAATCGACAAAAACTGTGGAGGAGAACGATATGCCAAATGTTTATGAAATTTCTGATGCGCAAGAACGAGTATGTTTCGATGTTCGGTTTATTAAACTTATCTTTTTTTTTCCCCTCTATGCTACTATCTTGATCTGATCAATCTGCAGAATATACTTCTTTGATTCTATATATTCCCTGAGGAATACCACTGGTCAGTTCTACCGCCTTATGAGGAACACCAATGGTCAGCTGCCCGCCTTATGAGGAATACCGTTAGTCAGCTCGCCAACCTTATGAATAATACCACTGACCAGTCATTAAGTAATTGCAAACGAATAGAGTGGTAGTCGGTAATCACAAGCAACATATTTCAGGAAGTTTTGTTGTCCAAAATTGAAGATTTATGCAGAGCTGAAAATGAAACCGGCACAACATCTGTGCGCATGGAAATTTTCGAATTACAAGGTTTGCTTCTTTAGTACCGGTTATATTTTTTTAAAGCTTTTCTTGAATGAATTTTATTCGTTAATATATTCTGCATCTCATGAATTATACTCATAATATATTCTATTTCGATGAATCCGTCGTTCGAAATGAAACAGCTAAAATTCGAAATGTTTGATTGTTCATTTTAGGTCACCCATACTTTGTTGGTGTTCAATTTCATCCGGAATACCTGTCGCATCCGTTACAACCGAGCCCTCCATTTTTTGGCCTAATCTGTGCAGCTTCCGGACAGCTGGAGAGTTTTCTTCGTGGTTCTAAAATACCTTCACCAATGAATATCTTGAAAGCAGCGGAGAATTACGTTAATGTATATATCTTTTGTTATTTATTCCTTGGAACCTATTAAAATTTCTAAAAAAGAAATGAAACAAAAACTACGACTATCAATATTTGTCAGCATATCTGTTTTTCGTTTCGATTTAGTGATTCTCGAGATTTTTAGATTTGACAGTTCCAAAGCAGCAAAATAAACATTAGATGGATTAAAATAAATATTAAGACAATTAACTTTATGAACTACTTCTTAAAAACAAATGTTCTTGATATATTAGAAAGTATATTCTATTAAATGTCCGCTTTTGATTTTGATAGCTAATCTTATTGAAATTACTGCAAGGATTTTAATTCTAGGGTACAAATGTCGCTGAAAATGTATTACAAGCAACTCATTTATTTGTCAACAAAGTCGGTATATTCCCTGATCAAAATATCGACGAAGCTCAGTTAAATGGTAGTGTTGAAAACTAAAACGAAATGTCGGTGATTCAGCTTATATTTGGAAATTTTTTCATTTTTTACGAAAATATTTTAGGCATAATTCTTTCCTTATTGATTGTTATTTTATCTGTACATTGTTATTTTTACGCTTTAAATCTGTTTCAGCAATCAGGATCAATTTATTTACTCATGGATTTATCAGATTATGATTGATTTTTCTCTTTTTTTTTTTTTGTTTGTCGAGTTTCACTTAACTATTGTATCCCAATATTTTGCAATATCTTTTTTTTTCTTAAATATTATGCCAACATCCCTTTATTTTCGTTCAAAAAGGAACAAGCATGCATGAATGTGTTTTATTATCATTTGCTGTCTACATTTTTAAATAATTTCTTATTATTTTTATTCATCTTATTTTCACCTTTATAATTCTTAGTCATTCTCTTTTTCATCTTAAAAAAAATAGTTTCACTTTACTGTACTTCAACATTTTGCATTATCCCATTTCAGTATTTCAATAACAATTGCATTATAGAGATGCAATGCTTTTTGATCTTGTGGATAATGATTACCCTTCTAAAGGCATACAAAATTTGATCAGTTTTGTTAAAAATACTTTTATTTCGAAATAGCATCGAACGATGAGAAAGACTGAAAAATATAAGGGAAAAAATTGGAAGAAAAAGGGATAGGAAAATTCATTCCAAAAATTTCCATTTGCAAATTTTGTTGCTAGGATATAAAATATTCTCTCATTGTTTTTTCCATTTTTTCTTTGAATGAAGAAAACCTGAGAATTACGAAGAACAATCAATTTTTCTGATATCTGAAAATTAAGGGATTTTTTTGAGATTTTTTAGGCTCTAAATCTATAATAAAATTAATATTGAAGATCTGCAAACAAAGGAGAAATGGGGAAATAATAGTGCATGAAGTGTTTAATATTGCGAAATAACAGGAATTGAAATTTGATTTGTTTCGAAAATTCCAGGTATTTTTTTCCTTCTAATTTTCGCCCATTTCCTAATTACTTGTCATTGGTAACTTTTTTTTTGCTAATTTTGATGAACAAAATTTTGAGTATTCTCTGAATAAGAGGTTTTTCTTTAACTGAATCTTGCGAATCGTTTCACATTTCTTCAGTCCTTCTTGTTTTATGTCGTTGATCTGTTATGCACTTTTCTTTTTTCGTTTTATTCTTCGCATTAAAAATTTTTTGATAAAGTATCATTGATTTGCTCTTAAGGACTTTGTATGAATAATTTCGGATAAGATTTATGGTATACAGCATCGATTTAAATCAAAAAAAAAAGAAAAAAAAAAGATTAAATAATCGATTGGAAGTAATAGTTATTATTGAAGAAATTATGACAATTATCGTTGTTATCCCGAAAAAAAGTAGATTAATGTTCTAGTTGAGAAATAAATTGACAAAACTTTTGTTTTGCTCTTCGATTTGGATTGGGCTATAGTTTGTTCGGAATTTGGTGTAAATTTGAAATGCTTACGAAATATGTGCATTGTTACGTAATGAGTCATTGGAAGTGAAATAATCGCTATTCGATATAAATATTTTGATTATTTGTCAGGTATTTTGATTATAAATATTTCAATTATTTATCAAATATTGCTTAATCTTGATGTTGCTAAATAGTACTTTGTTATATTTCACGTAATACTAATATTTTATGCGAGGAAAAATTTGATAAATTCATTTTAATTTATTTTTATTAAATTTCCTAAGCGCTTGTTGTGCAGAAGTGAAATAACACTTTTTAACGACAATATCTTCTTATCAGTACATAATCGATAAGTTAGTTAATCTTGATTTTTCGAAAATAAAAGATAAGATAAAACTATCATTCGGCCGAGGTTATTTTTTGTTTTGTACTATAATGTTGGGAGTTCAAAATAAGACTTGAAATAACATATGGATTTATAATAAATAGAGCTATTTCGATAATTTAAATAGTTAATTGAAATTCAAAAGAAAAAGAAAGAAAGAGTTTGAATTATTAATGCAGGATTGTTTCATAGGATTATTTTGCAAAAGTTCATTAGAATATTGCAAAATATACATTAAATATATTTAACCTAAAATTCTTATAAATTTTATAAATTCTTATAAAAATTCTTATAAATATCTTAATAAGATTATTATCATTGTTTATGTTTATATTTGCATTATTTATTTTTTATTTATTTATTTTTTTTTTTTTTGTATTGGTATGATGAATTGGTAAACTTTCTTGCACAAATGATAGAGCAATAGTGTAAATGCAGACATGGAGCAACTGGTTTTGCATGGTATAAAGTTTTTTTTTTTTCTAATTTAACATTTTTGAGAAAAAGAGAAAAACAATTTAACAATAATTGGTTGTAAAGAATGACGGCGCTATTGGGCAAATTTCTGAAGTTTGTTGTATGAAAAAGAAGAAAGAATTGTCGACTAATGAAGTTTATTTATTTTGTAGTTGTTAGAATTCGCTTTTTTTTTTTTTTTCTGTTAAATATATCTGTGAAATCTAATCCGGAAAGAAGAATTTTAAATTGAAATTGATAAGATATGATTCGGAGATAACGAATATTTTATGCACGGTAAATCTTACATGTCATAAAGACTTTAGTAGAAAATTTTGGTTTTTTGCATTTATTGGTTCATTTTGAGGAAGGAAAGAACATTTTTAATTTGGTCATTAGATGCTCCATGTTCGAATCATATCTCTGACCTAAATAAAGCCTAAATTAACTTATAGTGATTCTGTGAATGTTTTTCTTACATTCTTTGTTCCATTCTTTCTTGAATAGCTTGAACAATTTATATTATCAGATGTGTCGAATTTATTCATTTCCATATTTATAGTAATTGATTTAATTTCTATTACAGATCTCAGAATGAAACGAAATCAACAAATTAAAATGTTTTGGCGTCGATTGTACAGAGAAGATAAGAAATTAAAGATATTAATGTTAGATGTTGATGATGAAGATTTTTTAGAAAATTTGAATGATTGTTTGGATGCATTCCAATCTGACATTCATCCAATTTTAATTCCATCCGGAAGTTCAGGTATGTAAAATTCATCAAATATTTTACTGTTATAAAATACGAAGATTAATATTGCTGTGTATAAAAAAATCAAAATTAGACGAAGTATTTTTAATATAAATGTATGGTCTAATTATTTAGTTTAATAATTCTTCACCTTTCCTTAACCAATATTTCTCATGCGATTAAGTTAGCCATTTTGTAATCACATATTTTACGAACCTATTATAATCCTTTTTTTTTTTTTCAAAAAATTCAAAACTATATTAATAAAATGGAAAGATAAATAGAAATATTTTGAGTAATAAGAAAAAAAATCTCAATTTTTTTTCTATTTCACATTATCTCTATATTAAGGCGATAATTTTTTTTTTTCAGGTTCATATTTTATTCGAAATTTACAAGGCCGACATATTGGTGTGTTCAAACCAAAAGATGAGGAACCATTTGCTGAAAATAATCCGAAATGGCCAAAATTCTTACAACGATTCCTTTGTTTTTGCTGTTATGGACGTTCATGCTTGATACCACTTAATGGTTATCTATCTGAGGTAGCTGCTTCATTAGTCGATGAACGATTACAGGTTGGTATAGTTCACTTATTCATCTGAAAAATACTTGTCGATTCTTTATGGTTTCTTACAAACAAAATACTGTTTTTTTTTTTTTTTTTTTTTTTTTTTTTTACCCACGTAAAGTGATATTTTATTCTTCCTTCAAATTTATCCATACATTGTCTTGCAGCTATATATAGTTCCAAAAACTCGTGTTGTCAAAATGGCATCCGCTTCATTCTTTTATCCAAGGCGATGTTGGTCGGCATCAGAAGTATATCCAAAAATTGGAAGTTATCAAGTAATCCTAATGTTTTTATTCAAATCAGTTTTTTGATGATTTCTATTTCACGACTTAGTCTTATTGGAAACATAAATTTCATTATTGTTAGGATATTATTTGTTTTCATTTCATCATAAATTTGTTCCAGATTTTTTTCTTGTTACTTTTCGGAAAAAAGTAGGAAGTTAAGTACATTTAAGGTTTTTGTTCATGGTTATAAACCAGCGTATGATGTGGTACCTGGTTGGGAGCTTATCGGTACTAACGATCCACTTACATCTATTGAACGGAAGCGTTTCCTCGTTTTATTTCAAAAAATGTGTATATTAGATTATGTGATTCGAAATACCGATCGAACCATGGATAATTGGTTGATACGGTTAGTTATTTATTTTGCATTTCAGTTCTCCCAAATTTATTCTATGTATATTCCAATTTTAATTTGAATTTATTTCAGATATGTTCCGGATGAAATACTTGATATTGCAGCTATAGATCATGGTTTAGCATTCCCTGTTAAACATCCGGAAACCGCAACTGTTCTACGACCATTTGTATATGGTTGGGCAAATATGGATAGCACACGAGAGGCATAACTTAATTTACTTTTTTATCTTTTTTCCAGATATCCTAGATTAATATTTGAATACATCGGTAATTTCAAATATATTTCTTAACTACTCAAAGTAATTAACAATTTCACAAGCATACTACTACTTTTTCGCGAAAGTATTATAGCAAATAAAATTAAAATTTATGATGAATGATCAATTTTCTTTTTTTTTTCACCAGATAAATTGTTTTCCAATGCTAAATATAACTTTTCGTCCACTTTTTTTCCATAATTGACTATTCTCTTGTTTAAGAAAGATATTTTTTCTTTCTCAGATAATGAAGTTGAAATTGCAAAGCAATCAAATTTTTAAGAGATTGAGTTTTCAAGTAATTTTTTCTTCATTCTCATTACCTATGAATGATATTTCATTGCTGCCTGAATTCGCCATTTATTTCCAGGTTTGGGATGAACAACTACGTGAGCATTTGCTAGCTCTTCTTACGCCAATGTTCGTTCATCGTTTATGTATGGAGATCAAAAAACTCTTCATGATCGATACTACCAATAATAGATTTCTGATAAATAATCAGCTGAAAGTATTCCGAGGACAGGTGATTCTCATTTAAATCATTAGTTGGCTGACTAACTAGAGTGAGAAATTCTTAATTAGTTGGCTAATTAAGCAAGATTACTTAATGAAAAATATTTAGTTTGAGATCTATCTGCCAATCAATCAATTACTTTCGGTTACCTAAATAGTCTTACAGATATGGAATTTGCGACTTGCTTTGCTGGAGAATGAATCACCGCTGAAAATGATTCAACGACCACTTGTTATCGTTACTAAACGATATCATAGATATCCGACATCCGATGTTTGGGAAGAATGTTTTAAAGCTAAAACTCCAGATTATTCGGGGAGACGTTGTTGTTAATTTGAATGATTCGAACTAAAGTTCCAGAGTGTATTGAAAGAAATCTTCCTCAATAAATTGTTACATTCCTTCAAAATACTGTCCAGATTTTCAAAAATTTTCAAATCCAACTGGGACCATATCTTTCAAAAATAAAATTTCCTTACGGAATAAATTTTTTATCAGTAAAGTTGATGAGTTAAGATTCATTTTATAATCTTATGCTTTAAATTGGTCCCTAGAATTTGTATTTGCGATTCCTCTAGTTTCTTTATAATACACTTCCAACTCTTTTGCTCTCTGTTAGCCCACGGATTGTAATGATATATTTATGAACCATTATTATTATACTAAAATTCGTACTTTCCTATTTTCAATTCTTCACGCTAATTTTTCATTTTCTTTCTTCACTTTTATATTCTTCCATGTTGAAATATGTAATTTCTAGCTTTTTCATATAATAAAATTTTTTTCATGTTATCAAACTTTTACTTTCATGTAATAAGAGTTTATAGATTACCAGCTACAATAAAATGATGATTCTGACTGTGCAAATCATTTCCTGTGTTTAGTTTATTAAGTAAAGCAAAAATATTTTTATTTACCGACAAAATTTTGAAAGATGTTTACATCAGTATTATCAGTCTTAAATCCTAAAAAGAAAAACAACTCTTATACTGACCATCAACAACATAGCATCCAAACGATATTTACAAGTTCAAATATTGTAAAGAAATCTTGATGCCTGAAAAAAGAGATTAAAAAAGAACACAGGAAAAGGACGAGAGAGAGATCTCATTGTCCTAATTTCTTACCAGTGGCATATGCTGAATTTTTTGCTAATGGTTCTTCCAGAAAATTACAGATCTATGATATTAATCTTTTTTATATGGCATCTAGTTTTCAAAATTAAAAAACTGATAGGGGGAGAATGGAATGCACGTATCAAAAACAACACAAATTATAGATATATAAGGAAAATATTACTGCTGCGACCACTGAATCATTGAAAAAGTCTGAAACTCACGCCAAACACTTTTGGGTATATCAAAATTATGTAATATAAAGATACGTGTCTTCTGGGGAACTTCCTTCACTCTCTCTCTCTCCTTTTTTACTAAATCAAAATAAGTAATTGTACTGTTAAAATAGCGAAACATTGAGTTCAAAAAACATTAAACAAACTTCTTACACGGCAGATCGATAGACATGGTACTTTCACATTGTATCCGACTCACACTTTCATCTTATGAACCAATTTATAAGTGCCTGCATTCAAAACATCCTATACAGCTAATTTTTCATATTTTTGTGCTTAGGAAAATTTTAATTACTATTTGCCCGTTTCTTCAGCGATTGCCTGCTGCAATAAATTCATGATTTCTGTATGCAAACGATTTAAACGCATTGGACTTTGAATCATATCCAACTTTTTCCAAATCATTTTTGCTGAAAATGAGGGCTTAGAAACATTGCAAACTACATATTTTCTTGATAATCTATTTTTCACTGTTTAACCACAGATAAATTCAGAGAGAGATATTAAAAGCTGGGATCTTTTTTTTTTTTGTAACCCTAACTATCATAACACGAAGTATATAACCGAAACATTAATCAGAAACATCATGCGATTAATACAGAATTTTTTAATATTAAAAAATAGTATTGCTTGAAGTTGATTAGTGCTTTAGTCTAATAAAAATAAAAGAAAATAATGGTGTATTGCCTTTCTATTTTATTGACTTTATAGAATCAATCAACAAATTATTTTCTCATCATTGCATACAATGGATTAAACGATGTCATGGAAGGTGACATAACTAATCACATTTCACTAAATAACAGTGTTCGACAGATTTAAAATTTAATTAGTTTTTAATTGTTCGCTTTTCCCTTACGGCAATATCATGCGATTACACATTTTAAAAAAAAAATAAATAAAATAAAATTTCAAAAAAAAGCAAAAACAAACAAAAAATAAAATTTCAAACATACCAAACAATTCATTCATCCCACCTTGCTGTTCGTTTGGGCCGGCTGATTTATTACTTCCGATTTCTAGCGTCGACCGAATAAGCGGTCTACCCTAAAATATATTGTAGTAGAACACTGAATGTTTTAAACCTAACTGAAAACTCAAATCCATAAACGCAACTTAGGAATTTTGAAATGATTCATTAAAACTACCTATTGATTTTTTAAGATGAGAAAACTGAAGACATTCAGTAAAAATAAACTAATTGAAATTCCAACAGTAGATAGTCTACTCCGAATTTCAACCGCTGCCGAGAAGCTGTAGGATGGATGAAGATCGCGCACAGCTCTTAATAAGTCTTCTAACACCACTAGTGTTTATACAAAATTTTTAAAATAGTAAAAACTTGTGGTATGAATTAAAGGTCTTACATTTAGTTCAGTATCGCCTCGTCCTGAAGTAACTAATAACCTCGGTGGTTTCGGTACCGATTTTTGCCGTATTCTTATCTGTTCTAGAATGGTAAAACTAATTCATCATAAAACGGAGAATTGAAGCCCGTTAAAAGTGAATAAAGGAAGAATACTTGTGAAATAGAATACGTTGATGCAAACAGAAAAATAAAAAAAAAAGTGTGTGAAAGAAAAAATGGATGCTTGCTTTTTAATTTTGTGATTATTTGAAAAAAAGAAAGGAATTTTCTTGAAAAAATTATTTCTGCCTTAAATTTTGTATAATGATTTTCTTTTGAGGAATTTTGAATGACATTTGAAGATTCAAATATGTGAAACAAGATGTTCACATTTATCAAATTCTTTAGTTTATAGCTGCCACATTTTCCCCACTCTAGCTTTCCGCAAGCTTAACATTTCTCTATGATATTATCATTCTTAAATGCATAAATCCATATTCCGTTTGAGTACTTCAACTTATCACATGAATATAACAGAGTAATTCACATTTCCGAACTAAACAATTAAAAATATAGCTCGAGAACCAATAAATCTTTCTTGGGCATTCTTCTCGCCCTTAAGCCTTAATTAATAAGTGAAGCCTTACGTATTATTATTTTAATGAAAAAATTCTTGCATTGTTACATCATCGTTTTTTTGTGAATTTTGCAAAAAAAAAAAAAAAAAAATTTTAAAACGATGAAAAACCAAAACCTTCCATCATCAAATGCGGCTTCGGTGGGCCTTCGTAAATACGTTTCTGCAATTCTCGAATGCATTATTTGAAATTCAGAAAGTTCATAAAGATTATGAACTTCCAATAGTAAACATGACATCAGCACTTGTTGTATGCATACCATTTATTGGTGAATGAATGACGCTATTAGTAGGGCACTTTTAGGATTTTTACATTATCAAGATATACGTTCTTATATTAGAAAGAATTCGAGGAAATAATTTTTAAAAATTCTTTCGAATTTCTTTTCTTTTGCTGTTCTGCTTTCAACACCGATATATTTTTTTTAAAGGCTTCCCAATCAAAATAACTTTTTTTAAAAAGTAGCTGAGATTGCCATCATTTTTTAAATTTAAATCAGAAATTAATTTCTAGCTCTTCTATAAGAATTTATAATGTGTTAAAAACGAGTTTTGAGCAAATCTGCTGAAATGAAAAGAGCAATTACAGATATCCAAAGAGTACATACGAGTCACACGTTTTTAAGTGCTTTTCAGAACTTTTTTGCATTTCATAATTCGTTTTCAATTTCACACATTTTAAAGCGTTTTATCCCCTTACATTTTTGTTTAATGACCAGAAAAAATGTGGTACCTAAATATTGCTTACATCAAATATTTTGAAAATTTTCAAAGCGAAAGCACCTTCGCAATGTTTGGGACCTAAATGCAATGCAAACCTGTTCAAAATAATTTTAAAAAAAAGCTTTATATTTGATGCCATGATGTGAGCTAAACAGCATCACTATGAGAAGGGCATTTTTCATCACTTTTTTTTTCAGAACTAAATAGTTCAAGCTAATAAGCAATTCAATTGTCCAGACTATTTTTATTTTAAAAAAAAAGTCAGCTATTAAAAAAAATTAAATAAAAAAAAAAACCGACTGACCTCCGACCCTGGATGACCAGGATGTATCGATGGTGTCGCTTCGTTGAAAAAACCAAATTTTTGTGGTGGAAAAAGATGAGGAGGTCCGGATACATTAGGATATCGTGTGGGCATCACTCTTTGTGCAGCATCCGTTCCAGGAGGATGCAGTGGCTGCAAATTTTATGCGACAAATATATAATCAAGAACTTGGTAACACACGAAAATCCAAAACATTGTATCTCAAACAATAAATTTCCTTTTACGTATCTAAGATATCACAATACTGAATAATTTTTTAAGCCACATAATTATTTCTGAAAGCCATGTATCGAAAAATCGATCTGCAAAAAAATAATTCCGAAGCTCTTTTTTTATAATGTATGAGAAGAAATCAATGATTTCTTGTATGAGAAGAAATCAAGTTTGATCTTTTCCATTTCTTATTTTTTATTATTCTTATCAAATAATATTTGAAGAAAATGACACTGAAAAACAAAAGAAAAAAAAAGAGAATATTACTCTTCCACCAGGATGAGCCCCACGCATTAGCATGTATTGCTGTTGATGATATGCTAATGAGGCCATTCGTCTTTTCACACCACCTCGTTTAGCATTATTTCTGAAAGAAATATGATTTTGCAAAAATATACTAGAAATTTAATAAAATAATAAATTAATCATGTTTATATAATTAAAACTATTTTATTTCCTTCATACGAATGTCTGAAAAATTATTTCAAAAATGGAAGCATATTTATTTTTAAAAAAACCTTGAAATTTAATATATCAATAGAACTCTAAAAATGTAGATAACACTTAATAAAAAATAGCAAAGATAATTTAGTAAACATATTTTACAGATTATTTCAAATAAAAGAAACAAGACAGATATTAATACGATTACCAGCATAATCCGTCAAATAAATGTAGGTATAATAATCACAAATCGATATACCATTAAAAAAAAAAAAAAGAACACGGTACTTGCAAGATATTTCTTCCAATGAAAAAATATTTCATGCAACTAATCTATAAAAAAAAAAAAAAAAAAATAAAAATACATAAAAAAAAATACCTTAACATTGAAAGTAATACCTTTTTCTGCTCGATTGTTTTTCAGTAGTTACATTCTGATTCCCTCTGCGTCCTGATTTGCCAGTACTATTCGCTAGATCCATACGACCACCAATCGTTGATGTCATATTATTTGCTTTGTAATGTGATAAATGAGTAGTACGTGTAATGTAAGTATAAATATGAATGTATACTGAAACGAAAATAACAGAACATTCATAGGTCAAAAATTGACGTCATTTCAAAATCACGTCACCCATTAAATCTATGCTAACATGTAGTCATTTCAATATCCACTATCCCCTTTTTCTAATTCATTTTATGATACCTTTTGATTTAAAAAAAAAAAGAACCAACTCACGCCAACCTAAAACACACATTCCACGTCATACGTGAACCATACAACTGGAGAGTCTATTTCAGACTTATCCCAATAATCGCTCGCAAGACAATCCATAGGGTCCACTTTGCAAAAATGTTATCCCAGCAAGTATGGCAAAATATCATTTGCTTGTTTATAGAAAATTAATGTTATGAATTTTGAAATATTTTGTTTGAAAACTGTAAATTAGAAGAAATGATCTGGTAATTTGAGAAAATAAGAAATATATATTAATTTAAAGATCGAAAAAAAAGTGAAAATATTGATGACTTATAATAATAGCAACAGTGAATAAAAGTAGAAGAATAAATGATTGATAATATTGATAAAGCGATACGGATGGAGAAATTGAAGAAAAATGTTAAAGATGGTATTATTTCAGAGGAAACAAAATGAAAGTTTAAAATATAGTCGAGCGGAGATTTATGCGAATGTATTGGAACTTGTAAGTCTTTTAAGTTTATTTACATCTGAAATGTATTGAAATCACATTTTTTCTATCCTTATTTAAATATTAGATTGTACTGGTTTTGTTGTTTTACTTTTTACATATTTTTATACCTTATTTGTTGATTTTTTCACGTAATTTAATTATTCAATTTTAAAATTTGAACATATCGATTATAATTATTTACGTGAAAAAAAAACTACCATATACGTAAGGTACATTTTACGTAAATTGCCTGCAATAATTGTTGGCTAATATTGTGTTCATTTCGAAATAAAATAAAATATGTGGACAAATCATATTGCTTAATTTTATCAACCAATTCGAGAATATTTATCATTCATGATCTGTCAATATTGACGTGAAAAATAAAAAAAAAAAAGATCATTTGGATATTTAGAAGAAATAATGGGTTTTGTAATGAAAAACAGTAAACTTGAATAAGACAATCTGTTATGAATAATAAATTAGGTAATACAATCATTTGATAAGATCATTAAAGTTATCAGACAGAAAGCATAAAATTATCTTTACTAATTATTCCATTATTTATTCGAATAAGCTATATGAAATTTTAAAAATGATAAAATTTTTAGGAAATCAAAGAGTGAAAATTTAAAAAAAAAATAAAAAGTTTCAAAATTTCAAGTTTATATTTTGTTTAATAAAAGTAACATAAGTTAGAAGAATAGTATAAAAAATTTATTAGATCATCAAAAAATTAATCTCGAAACAGATGATTTGACGAAAAGAATCACAGGGTTGCTTTTCCATAACTATTGTTGCTAGATAACCAAAATGATCATCAAAAATTTTGATATTTAAGTCTGGCTAATTAATATTTCCATAAATTTCGACCATCTTTTTTGATCACCGTTTTAAGGATTTCACCTTTGAAATAGGGATTCTGATGATTTTGGGGAAATTGTATGGGCATTTCTCTGACAGAGCGCTTTCGACGAGGTTCCTGAAATTCTAATTTTTTTTTTTTTTGAAAATTTATTTAAAAAAAACAAATTTAAAACTGAATAAAACTTGATGAAAAGATGTGAGACATTAATTGAACGATATGATAAACTACAAATTTGAATTTGCATTAGAAATCCATTTTTTTTCTGTTGCAAACTATAATCTTAAAAGATTGTTATCTTATCGTCCAATTCTTTTTTCATGAAAAAGTTTTTTGAATCATCAAAAATAATGCAACTGGCATCATACAGATTTCATAAAATTGAGTAAATATTACGATTCAAATCAAAATGCCAAAATAATTATTGCTCTACTATTAGTTGAATATACAGATTTAAAAACTTAGATGTAAAAATTCAATTCTTTGAAACAATAATTTAAATGCACAAATTTAAAAAACCCAAATATTTCGCATTGATTAATTGCAAAATACATTATCATCCTCTTTTATTCTTTACACTTACCATTTCTTGCGATCGTTTTTCATGAAATTTTTTAGCAATAAGAGTTTTATGTAATCCTTGATCGTTGAGAATATTTTGCAAACTTTCTTCCAAATCTTCATCTGCCTTTTTATCCGGACAACTGAAACTTTCACTTATTTGTTCACTAAAAAAAAAAAAAACACTAAATATAACAGGAATTTTTAAATTTTCCATTTTTTCATTTCTACAAAATTCGATCTAGGTAATTTGTCATAATACAGGATTAATTGCAAATCAATCAGGAGGAATAAATTAACATGGTACATTATTGATCCAGATAATATAAAATATATATTAATCGTCAACCAATAAGTTTTTCTTTAAATTATTGATAACTTTAATCGGTAAATAAACTGAAGATAAAAATCAAATTTTAGCATCATTAATTTGTTTCTCGCCTTTTTATCTTCTCTTTATGGCAACACAAACCAATTTTTGTTATTTGAAAAATTGTTATTATTAGCGTATGATTTTTATATCAAAACATTTTATTTATTACCATTGTTATTTAATAATTCCATACCATTCAAATGATTATTACACTGACTAATTTGATAGTTTGTGTATCATTTAAATGAATTGTTTTGAAAATTTTTTCGAACCAAAAATTAAAAAATCTCGTTTTTCAAATTTCTTTCGAAATCTACAAATTGAAAAATAACACTCAAAAATTCGATAACTTACAGTGATATGAATCAATAGAATATTTTTTTAATATATGCTTTTTTGGATATTCCATTGTTTAAACTTATCATTAGCATAATCTATCATCTCGCTATTGTCAATTACTACTTATCATAATTTTTTTTATCACTCTTATCTTTTTTTGATCATTTTTGCTCGATTTAAATCTTCTATTAATGATTTTTGATTACTTGAACATATGTTCTTGATCGCAAATGCATGTTTGACTGGCTTGATAATTTCGTGAAAATTCGGCGCTATTTTCAAATTCTTCCAAGCAACCATCCGCTGCTGTATAGCCCAATGGACATGGATTTGGTGGTTCACAATAGGATGGCAATATGCTGTCGCTTTTAACCTATAAGTTAGAAATCTAAAACTTTTTGAATGTCAAAAAGATGCTAAAGAGTTGTGATAACAAAATTTAGCTATAAATGATTTTCGTTTTGCTGAAATCAAAACAATAATGCATTGCGCCATGGAAATAAGCTCACCTTTTCTCGTTCTTCATAACTCGAATCAGGCCGCAGAAGTTGCGAACCTTCACCAGCTCCACCTGCAACTGATTCTGCTTTATCATATCTTTGTATCCCTGTTAAACTGGTAGTTTTCATTATGCATTTATTTTAGCAAATAAATTTAGTTAAAATATGAACAAAAGGAATTCTAACCTTCCATACTAATAATTTTCTAAAATTTTCAAGAAATTTCTAAAAATAAAAATCATAAAGATACCTGTCATGTATTTATGCCCCAAAGATAGTGGACTCGGAATGGTTTCAATGCCACGATTTATCAAACCAAGAAATTCGGGTATATCCTACAAAAAAAATAAAAAAAATAAAAAAATAAAAAGAAAATAAAATAAAAAAATAAAAAAAAATATCAGTTATGGTAATACAAAGAATTACAATGTCACTATCAATTAAGAAAGAATGGTTTCATTTCCATAGTTTTTTTTATCAAATCTTTTGATAAATAGCAATTTTGTCGATTAGAAAAAATTATTCAAAATTTTTGCAATTAAATAATTTAGTAATTAGAGATGCAAAATGAATTTCAGTAATGCTATAATCCCTAATCTTTTATTACAACAAAATTCCAATCAACAGATCTATTTTTTTATACTCATTGTAACGGATCTGAATTTACAGTCTAGTCTGACTAGTAGCAGTATTTTTAGCCGAAAAATTAAAATTGAACAATAAAAAAATAACTTTGTAGAAGTAAATAGAAATAACGAATTTAAGCATCAATTCAGATTTTACTGAGAAAAATTGGATGACAAAAAATAAACCTGATGTGCCACCAGATCAATAGCTTTGGCATCCTTGAAACAGGCAAACAAAATGATGGCTGTAACTAGGACGAGTATTGCCATGATTGATTAAAAAAAAAAAAAACGGCCAAATGATTGAGGCCAAAATCAGAATGAAAAACAGCGTGCAACTCAACCGCACACGCGGCTCCGATTGCCTCTAACTAAGACGAAAGGCCATGTTTACTCCTCAGATGATGAGGCCTTAGCAATGCCCAAGAGTAACTGCTGGGAAAAAGTCGATGAATAACAGCGGCCAAACACATAAGAGTGAGTTATATGGGGAAAAAAAAAAAAAAACTTAATAAAATGACTTAGAATTTGCTCAAATTTTCATTTGCTTTCCCGCAAAATGAGAATTTAGTCAATGGATTGAATACGTGAAAAAGTTTTTGTCGTTCGAATGAAAAGTTGCGCAAAAAGTGACGCAATTAATTTGAGCATAAAAATTGTACGCAAAAAAGTAGGCATATTCAATATAATTCTGATTAAATTTTCATTAGCAATTACAATTCAATTTAATTCGACATTTTATGAGGAATTATTTCAAAAATTTCGCAATTACTAATTTTATTCAAAAATTTGTTGTAATATAAGAATTGAGCTTATGATTATGACGAAATAATGATTAGATACGTAAAACTTGTTAAGCTATAACTATAAACATCGAAAATTATATTAAGGATATTGCGGACTTCTATGTGATTTGTAACGAAAGATAAATGATTATTTCAGAAGAATGCAACGAAATGAAGTAAAGATAATTCAAATTTTCAATAATTTTAATATAAAATGATGTGAGTAAGTTCAAGATATGCCAAAGAAAAATTCAACAAGTGAGATAAAAAATGATAAAAATTCATCTTAAATCAAATTACTGTCTGTAATAATAATATCATTGAAATTGATGAAATAATTTGACCGATGATCAATAATTATTAATTGTCAGTCGATATTGATTGAGGGAAGACTGATTGTTTGTTTGTTTTTTTTTTTAATTTAATCATATGAACAAATATCGTTTGATTAATATTAGATTATTTTGAACTCTTTTTTTTTTTCAAGTGTAATTAAAATGTTAATTAAAAGTTATCTTTTTTGATTCAGATTAGATAACACATATTGTGGTTGAAAGAGTAATGATAATATATTTATCATAGATTTTGGCAGATATTTCTCTATAAAATGATGTAATATTCTCGCAAAAAAAAAGCAGTCTCCGGGGTGAAATTTCCGATCATTAACTTTTTATTCCTCTTACTGATAACAGGAAAGAAGGTGCACAAGATATCATGATATCAGAATGGCATCCTCTTTTCATCCAAAAGCCTCAATATTAATCTTTAATTTGTTTTTTAATTTAATCAACTTTACTTTCTTCTTATTACTTTATATCCAATTACTTGTTACTTATCTTAATAAAAATTATGTGATAGTGTTATCAGTTCGCAAGGTATGTTTGCCAATTGTTCATACCATGTTATTTGAATATTCACCAACGACTAAAGTAACATATAAATTGGTAGTTCAGGAAACTTAACTATACAACTAAAATAGATATGCTTTTTATGTAAAGGATAATTTCGATACATGACTGGGGTGGAATTCTAAGAAAATTCATTCCGATCATTCATCTAAATTTGAAGAAGAAAATTTCCTTGAATTTTATTTAAATGATAATTCAGCAATATTGAAACTTATTTGAACGTATATATGTTTATTGCGCATGATTTAATCAATGATCATAGAGTAAGTAGACATGCGATCGAGAATTTCATTCATTAAAATAAAAAATGTAATAAAAAGTAGAAAAAAAATACATTAAAAAATGAATAAATTTGTAAAGAGAAATATGTTTATTGCGCATGATTTAATCAATGATCATAGAGTAAGTAGACATGAGATCGAGAATTTCATTCATTAAAATGAAAAATATAATAAAAAGTAGAAAAAAAAAACAATATTGATATATATATCAGATATAAAATGAATAAATTTGTAAATAGAAAATAATAATAATAGGAAGAAATTTTTTTCAATAAAGTAAGAACAAAAATTAAGAATAGAAAATTGACTGAAATTGAATTTTGCGGGAATTCAATTGATGGGATGCATAAATAATTAACANTTTTTTTTTTTTTTTTTTTTTTTTTTTTTTTTAGCGTGAAACTTCTTCATATGTAATTTCAAATCTCTGTTCGATTTAAAACTTTCATTGCAAAACAGTGAAGGTGAACCACACTTTGCAGTAAGTTTTCATATGGTTGTTGAAATATCTATTTTGGAGAAAATTTGCAACAGCTTACGAAAATTTTTGGAATTTAATTATTTATTTTAAGTATTTAAGTAGTTGATAGTAATTGATAATTGATAGTAATTTAAGTAGTTGGCTAAGTGTCAATCATTTTGTACTAACCTTTCAAACTTTTCTTCTCGGATTTATATTTTTGCAATCGTTTTTCTGAACTATAATTTGCATTTTTTCTTTTTTTTATTAATGCATTTTATGTAGCAGTTATATTATGAAACATTTGAAACAAACTATTTTGCTAATAATTTGATATCCCAAATATTTCAACAGTTGAAGAAAATGTTTTGTTTTCAATAATTTGAACATTTTTTATGTAAGCAGCAATGCAGAGTTCAAACAATTAGTACGAAAAAATTCAAAACATAACATCGGTGAAAATTAAAAAGGAAATAAAAAAAGTGAAAATATAAATTGGCAAAGAAAAACTCAAAGGAAAGTAAAACACATCAGAATTTGGTATGTACAATTATATTGGAAACAAATAATGAAGTGAAATGAAGTTTAGATGAAAGCAATAAAAGAACCTTGAAAAGACTAATTTTCATTATTCCAAAAAGGATTCAAATGTATCACAGCGATAACAATCGCAAGTAATCTTTTAAACTCGACGGTATTGGAAGATTTTCCACAAATCGGCCATTTGCAAGTTGCGATGCTGGGAATGATTTGCGTATAGCAAGACGACATAAATGTAAAAGTGTTGGCACCTATAATTTATATGATTTGAAAAGTCAAAAGTATTTTTAGTATTTTAACAAAAGTGTTTTAACATTTCGACTTAAGTTAAATTGAAAATTATCTAAAAATAAGACAATATGGAATTATTTATTGTTTCTCGAAAATAATAAAAGGAAATATCATATTAATTTTTTTTGTCATCGTATCTGGTATAATATTGTGAACAGTAAAGAATTTGAATTTATGTTTATAGTTTAATTCATAGATTCCCTTATAATAATCCTTTGTTTTGAGTGTTCATACGCACTGATTTGCAGATTATTCAAGACATTATATCACTGATAAGTTAACGGGTGAATATAACTGTAGGAAATCCATAGCTATCTTTGCTTGTAAAATTTGAATTGCTAAAATCACATACTTTTTCGCATATTTCATTTGCATGCCCTATTATTCTTTCANTAATAATCCTTTGTTTTGAGTGTTCATACGCACTGATTTGCAGATTATTCAAGACATTATATCACTGATAAGTTCACGGGTGAATATAACTGTAGGAAATCCATAGCTATCTCTGCTTGTAAAATTTGAATTGCTAAAATCACATACTTTTTCGCATATTTCATTTGCATGCCCTATTATTCTTTCAAAAAATGAACAAACCTCTTCTTTCCCTATTTTCATATCCGGCCTGCTGAGTCTCAAAAGCAGTTCATCAATCTGAATAATTTCAAAATCAATCAATCAGAGAAACATGATTTGTGGCCTTCATTTGACCGACTATAACTATTTTGATTATTTGATCATCGAAATGCAAAAGTGCTAACAACTGAGACTCACAACAAGATATTTCCATCGATAATAGATGAAATTAATTCTTGCTTCGATTATTTTCATCCTCAAATCATTGAGCAGGTGTCGCAAATCGTTTATATCTAAATTACATGAACGAAATTGTGATAATCAAATTGATAAATTTAGATAAATATGGTTATATACCTAATAAAGGCAAGAATTTCCTTGAAAAGGAACTGAAATGATACAAAATGCAGCAAAAAAAGAAAAAAAATACGAAACATATGATCAAAGCCGTATACATCGCGACATACCTCTCAACTGATGCTTTGCTTCTTCAATTCTTGTCGACATTTCCGGTGAAATTTGCTTGGAAAAAATGCTTTTTCTTTGACTTCTGAAACTTTCAGCCAAAATTAACACTTCAGATTCTAACGATTACTATCTTAATTCCAATTTCAAGAACATCTTGTCTCACTGCGTAATTTTAGCTGTTTGTCGAAAAATTCCTCAATAAACCTAGAAAATTTCGTCCTTACAGTGAACAATCTCATACTAATAGTTATTCCTGCTCAAGTATTAACCAAATTCAGATGTCCAAATCTTATTCCAAAACTTCCAGGATGTCGGTAAAATCCGAAAGATGTGATTAGAATATCTAAAGGTCTCGGCTAATGGCACTAAATAACTGTCGAACTGTTGCTATTGCTGTGATGAACTTGAACTGTACATTTCTCCAGAATCCAAATCTTTTAAATCCTTTCGGGGTTACTCCTTCTTTTTTGATCTCCAATGTCGCCTTATGATTGGTCGATCTTATTTTGTTTATCTCCTAATCGAAGGGTTTTGGCGGCAAACATGTGTATCATTTTGCGATTGACATGTTTATCAGCTTGTTAGCCCTTCCGAAACTATCTTCGTGATTGTTGATCCTTATCATTCCTTGTTTAAAATAATTATAATTTTCGGATTTTCCCATCATGAGAGCACTGAGAGCGAAAATTCCAAGTTAATATCTGAAGAAAAATACTAATTTGAGCAAAGAACAAAGAAAGTCATTTCAAACTAATTTCTAAAGAGTTTTTATATATGGCGGAAATGCAAAATTCGAATTAAAAAATTAGTAAAAAATCCAATATGAAACAATTGAAAACGTAACATAAGCGGAAAATTTGAAAATGTGTGTAAATAAAAGAGGTGAAAATATAACATGCTCTTATTTATTTATTAAATATTCAATAAAAATAATCTTTCTAATTTTATTACGATTTGCGAAAATCGCCAATTCATTGCAACAGTTCGACTATCTTACTACCAGCTACAAAAACACTTGGATCAACACTATACTGCACAAAGATACACCAACTCGAAGGGATATTTTGGTGATGGACAAGGCGAATAACTTGTTTGATCGAAATAAATTATGAATTTTGCATTTTTAAAATCATTCAAAATTTCGGACTAAATTTGAAAAGAGCATGGATCATTTCCATTTCTCACTATTTTCAATATCATTTTGCTCGTTTAATATATAGTATTAATTTTTTTGTTTAAAAATTTCATTATATCTCAAAATATTTAATTTTTATCTTTTTTTTTGGAATTTTTTATTTAAATACAGATTATTTTCGATCAATTAACTTAACTTTTTAATTGATCGTAGATCAACTACTGATTATGGTACTTTGGCATATTTAAATATTTTTTATATACTTTAATTTATTGTTTTTATTTAGGCGTCCGATAAATTAAACAATAAACATGGATCTTGCAATGTGCAAAAAGAAACAAATACAACTCTTCAGAGAAGAAAGAGTAAAAAATAAAACGTCGTTTTTTTCTGAAAATTTTCGATTGTTACTTTCCATATGTTTTTAATATCAATTTTTTTTTTACACTTATTTATTATTTTTTATTGCACAATATTTCAAATTTCATCATAATTTTCCAAATTTGAATAAATCGCAGCATTTAAATATCATTCGTTGATAGCAGTAATATTAGGGATTGTAATTTATTATACCATGGCGATAATGATCTAAGTAATCTTTTTATAAGTTGTAATGTTGGAAATAATTTACGTATGGCAATATAATTTGAAAGACCAAAAGTATTTTTAACATTTTAACTTGAAAGTAATTTAAAAATGAAACGAATATTTATTTCTGAAATTCCTAAAGGCCTGCAAAAGTGAATGGTCTACCGATTTTTTTTACTACCAGATCTGATATAATATGTTCTGAGTAGTAGAAAATTTGAATCTATGTTTATAGTTAAATTCATAATTCCACTTAACAAAACCGGTGTTTTGAGGTTCATTTACACTCATTTGCAGAATATTCAAGATATTGTATCACTTTTTAATGTCGTAGGGTATTGGACTGATAATTGGGTAGAGTATTGGGCGAAATTTATAAATGATAACAAATAAATATAACTATGCGAATATAAATTCTATCTCCACACGTAAAATTTTAATTGCTATAATCTCATACATTTGCATATGTTCATTTTCATGCTAAATTGTTCTTTCCAAACATAAACAAATCTTCTCCTTCATCGCATTCAGCTTGTTCAGTTTTAAGCGTAGCTCATTAAGCTGAATAATAATAATATCAATCGGAGAAACATGGCTTTAACCTTCATTTTACCGACTATAATTACTTTAATTGTCTAATCATCAAAATGTAAAAGTTCTATCAAAAGAAACCCACTTTCAAAGCAAAATATATACATTGATAATATACTCGATTAATTTTCGCTTCGATCATTTCTCGTTCTTTCTTCAAATCGTTATTGAATTCTTAATTTTTTTTTTTTTTAGTTGTCACAAATCCTTCATACCTAAATTACGCGAGCGAAACTATGATAATCAAATTGGTAAATATAAATGGATATGGTTGCCAATTTAATAGAGGAAAGAACTTTTTTATGAAATNTTTTTTTTTTTTTTTTTTTTTTTTTAGTTGTCACAAATCCTTCATATCTAAATTACGCGAACGAACTATGATAATCAAATTGGTAAATATAAACGGATATGGTTGCCAATTTAATAGAGGAAAGAACTTTTTTATGAAATCAATATAATACAAAATGCATCCGAGATGCATGAAAAATATGATCAAAATCACATACATCGCGATATATCTTCCAGTTGATATTTTATTTTTTCAATTCTTGCTGACATTTTCAGCGATAAAATGTGTTTCTTCTTCAAATTCTGGAATTTAAAACTAAAGTTAACATTTTGAATTGACACTCCTCAGTTCCAATTCTAGGAACATCTTTTTTCAGTGGATAATTTTATTTGTAAGAAATTTCTTAATCAACCTAGAAGGTTTCATCTTTGCAACAAATAATGGCATATTAATAGCTATTCCTGCTCAAGTATTAGCCGAAACTCAGATATCTAAATCTAATTCCAAAACTCTTGGTATATCAGAAAAATTCGAAAGATGGAATTAGACATGTAGAAGAATATCTAAAAAGGTTCAGCTCGCGGTGCCAGATAATTGTTGAACTGCTGCTATTACTGCAATGGACATGAATTATGCTCTGCTCCAAAATCCGAATCATTTAAATCCTTTCGGAGTTCCTCCTCCTTTCTTGATCTCCAACGTATCGCTTTATAGATAGTCAATACTTTACTTTATTTATCTGTAAATTGGAGAGTTTTGGTGATAAATATGCTTACCATTTTGGCGGTAAATATATATTTCGTTTTTGGCGGTTAACATGTTCATCGGCTTGTTTATTTTCTTTGATACTATTTTTGCAATTCTTGACTTTCACCACTTCTTGCTTGCAAAAATTACATTTTTCGGATTTTCCCGTCACGGCAGCTTTATGAGGGCAAAAATAATAAGTTGAACAAAAAACAAAGAAAGTCGATTCAAACTAATTAGAAAGCATTTTTTATGTGAAGCAGAAATGCAGAGTTCGAATCAAAAAAAACGACAAAAGACCCAATATGAAACGATAGAAAATGTAACATAAGTGAAAAATTGAAAATGTATGTAAATAAAAAAAGGGAAAATATAAACAGGGAACAAACTCAAAGGAAAACGAAACATATCAGAATTTGATTCATACAATTATAATGGAGACAAAAATAGTAAAATGGACAAGTGAAAATTTTTGAAAATTTGCATAACTTGATTTCTGGAAGTTTACAGTATCCCGTCTTTTAAAACCATACTGAATTCTGAATCCTTCCATTAATAATACTACGAAGTAATGAAATGAAAAATCCAGTAGGAAGTGAAATACAACTCAACGATTTCTTATTTCTTCACAAAAAATGATCCAGTTTAATTTCGTTTCTTTCCGGATTAAAATTTAATAAATTGTCGAAAAAAAATAACAAGCACTTGAAATTATTTAAATCAGAAGGAATAGATTTTTTAAAATCTTTTTCACGCATACTTTACATAACGTCCATTCAATTAAGCTTAGAAGATGAAGTGAAAATAAATGAACTAAACAGAAAAACCTTGGAAAGACTAATTTTAATCATTTGATAAATACATCAAATATATCACGGCGATAAAAATCCAAGTAATTTTTTAACCTCGAGGGTATCGGAAGATTTTCCACAAATCGGCCATTCACAAGTTGTGATGTTGGGAATAACTTGCGAATAGCAAGACGACAGAGATGTAAAAGTTTTGACACCTACAATTTATAAAATTTAAAAAGCCAAAGTATTTTTAATATTCATCTTAAATAAAATTGAAATCTATCTAAAAATGAAATAATATTTTATTGTTTTCGATTTTTTCTAAAATTTTTGAAGGCTTACACCAATTTTTTTGTTACCCTATCTGGTATAATATATCGTTACCAGTAAAAAATTTGGTACTATTTTATAATTTAATTCATNTAGCTATTCCTGCTCAAGTATTAGCCGAAACTCAGATATCTAAATCTAATTCCAAAACTCTTGGTATATCAGAAAAATTCGAAAGATGGAATTAGACATGTAGAAGAATATCTAAAAAGGTTCAGCTCGCGGTGCCAGATAATTGTTGAACTGCTGCTATTACTGCAATGGACATGAATTATGCTCTGCTCCAAAATCCGAATCATTTAAATCCTTTCGGAGTTCCTCCTCCTTTCTTGATCTCCAACGTATCGCTTTATAGATAGTCAATACTTTACTTTATTTATCTGTAAATTGGAGAGTTTTGGTGATAAATATGCTTACCATTTTGGCGGTAAATATATATTTCGTTTTTGGCGGTTAACATGTTCATCGGCTTGTTTATTTTCTTTGACACTATTTTTGCAATTCTTGACTTTCACCACTTCTTGCTTGCAAAAATTACATTTTTCGGATTTTCCCGTCACGGCAGCTTTATGAGGGCAAAAATAATAAGTTGAACAAAAAACAAAGAAAGTCGATTCAAACTAATTAGAAAGCATTTTTTATGTGAGGCAGAAATGCAGAGTTCGAATCAAAAAAAAACGACAACAGATCCAATATGAAAAATAGAAAATGTAACATAAGTGAAAAATTGAAAATGTATGTAAATAAAAAAAGGGAAAATATAAACAGGGAACAAACTCAAAGGAAAACGAAACATATCAGAATTTGATTCATACAATTATAATGGAGACAAAAATAGTAAAATGGACAAGTGAAAATTTTTGAAAATTTGCATAACTTGATTTCTGGAAGTTTACAGTATCCCGTCTTTTAAAACCATACTGAATTCTGAATCCTTCCATTAATAATACTACGAAGTAATGAAATGAAAAATCCAGTAGGAAGTGAAATACAACTCAACGATTTCTTATTTCTTCACAAAAAATGATCCAGTTTAATTTCGTTTCTTTCCGGATTAAAATTTAATAAATTGTCGAAAAAAAATAACAAGCACTTGAAATTATTTAAATCAGAAGGAATAGATTTTTTAAAATCTTTTTCACGCATACTTTACATAACGTCCATTCAATTAAGCTTAGAAGATGAAGTGAAAATGGATGAAATAACAGAAAAACCTTGGAAAGACTAATTTTAATCATTTGATAAATACATCAAATATATCACGGCGATAAAAATCCAAGTAATTTTTTAACCTCGAGGGTATCGGAAGATTTTCCACAAATCGGCCATTCACAAGTTGTGATGTTGGGAATAACTTGCGAATAGCAAGACGACAGAGATGTAAAAGTTTTGACACCTACAATTTATAAAATTTAAAAAGCCAAAGTATTTCTAATATTCATCTTAAATAAAATTGAAATCTATCTAAAAATGAAATAATATTTTATTGTTTTCGATTTTTTCTAAAATTTTTGAAGGCTTACACCAATTTTTTTGTTACCCTATCTGGTATAATATATCGTTACCAGTAAAAAATTTGGTACTATTTTTATAATTTAATTCATATAATTCGATTAATCTATAGCCCTCCGAATTGTTCGAGAACAAAACAATCCTTCAAATTACTTTAGGTTTATTAGAGCCANTTAATTCATATAATTCGATTAATCTATAGCCCTCCGAATTGTTCGAGAACAAAACAATCCTTCAAATTACTTTAGGTTTATTAGAGCCAATAACATCAGCTATCTCATTACAACAAGCTGGTATATTTGGTGAGAAATCCACGAATATTTTCAATAATGCTCGGATATCAAAAATATCTGGTGAATTTATAACATCTTGCACGAGTGAATAGCCATTTTTGCATTTGCACCAATTCTGAAATGAGTTGCCGCACTTTTTTCTTTTTTTTCTTTTTTTTTTTCTATTTTTTTTTTTGATAATAAAATATTTTTTGATTCTTTTAATTTTGATACATGGATCTCATCAAAACCAAAGTCATTCTGAATGTGCAAAGCTTGGTATAATGCGATCATATCTTCCATGTGTGTTACAGAATAATTAATTGAAAGATTTCGATTGATATTTTATTGTTAACAGTAAATTAGATTGATTGACTGCAAATGATGGAAATATTGGACATACCTTTAGCATTGGATCTAATCCACTGATCAGAAGTAAAAACAATTGATCACGTTTACACCATGATAAACTGACGAGCACTGCATCTGGCACATCACATTTCCTCTCATCACTAAAAAATTCTGATTTATTTGATATTTCGAGAATACTTTATAAAGTATTACCAAACTTTTTATCTATGAAATAAATGCATTTTTTTTTCTTGGAATATAATTTCAATTTGAAGACCTTAAATTGTTTTTTTGAAACATTCCTATATTAAGTATTTCAATATTAAGATGACAAAGCAAACATTTCAACAGTTGAAAAAATTGCGTGCATTCTCTTTATTTGAATTTTTGTTATTTCACCAATTTAAAAAAAAAAAAAAAGAAATATTTTTTTAAAATCTCTCAACAATTAATGATGCCATATTTAAAAAAATTTTTTATATTTCTATGCACTGAATTCTCTAATTGAAAAAAAAAATACATTCTTTTTATTTTTGCTTGAAATTGAAATAACCACCTCATAGCATTAATATCGACATCATTTTGTAGGAATTGAAACAGAATATCCAAACGACTATGTCGCCAAAGGGCGAACAGAAAAGGTGAAAAGCATTTGCTTGTATAAGTCATCTAATAGAAATAAAAATTAGAATGAGTTTTATTGAAAGTTTCGCATAAAAGATAGTTGTCAAAATTTAGGCAATCGTTAAATATCAAGAGATGAATAAAAAGTTTTAAAGGTACGAATATTTTTATATTAAACAAGCAGAATTCAAAAAAAAAAATTGAAGAATGAAATTTGAATATAAACAGGAAAAATGAATGAATATGAGAGAGATCAAAACAATATATTACTTTAGCACCAGCTTTAATTAATAATTCGACAATTGAAGTATTTTGTCGCCATTCAGCTTCACGTAATGCCGTACAATATCGGCGTGTAAATAAGGGCATCGTATATGGAGCAAGCATTCCAATCTCTTCTACTCGATAACTCGGAACCTAAAAACTATATCTTTAATTCAAATATTTTCATAATCTTTATGAATTAATATTTTCTAACAAAAAATTTTAACTTGTATTATGGTTTTGGTGGTACAAAATGAAAATGTTATGATTATACAAAGTGGTAAATATGTCTAGCTTTTTATTTTCAAAGTAAATTTTTACTTCAACAGAGTAGCCAGATTTTATTAGCAAAGCGATAGAATCGTAAGAATCATTAGAAGCAGCTGCCAGAATTGGATCAACCTAAAAGATCATTTTATTGAATAATAAAAGTTAATTCATACACACAAGTACAAATTAATTTCCGTTTTGACATTTAATTTCATGGTATGTAAGAGTTGACTATTCATAAATTTAGACAGAATTGAAAAATGAATCAATTCATTAATCGAAAAACAGTGATCAATAAGCTACTTACTGTTTCTTTTAATACTTCACGATTTACATGCGGTAGAAGTAGCTCAATACATTTCGGGTGATTATTTAAAGCAGCTGAAGCAATTGGATGTATTTTACCAGGAAACCAGGCAAGTGCTCCTATTATATTGCAATTTGCACCATATTCAATTAATAATTCAAGAATCTGCAAAAATGATTAAAATGGACATTCAAGATATGCTTTTTTGTTAAGGACTGAAGGATTGAAAATCAGTTTCAATGTGGTCGATAATTAATCCAAACATACTGATTGCTCAATTCGGTTTATTTCAGTCTAATTCAAGTTTTGTTTTTTAATTCTACAACATTATACAGAATCTAGCAACTTTTCTATTTAAATTCGTAATTTCAAGGAAATTAAAAAAATTATTTACTCTCGCATATCCAGCAGTAGAGGCAGTCATAACACATGTTGTTTTATCTTTTGCTTGTATATTAACCAACTCAATCGCTCGTTCTGATGAAAAAAATTAAATTGAGTATTTTGAACGAGTATTAATATAATTAGTTTATCCAACATTATACAATTAAATTCTTTTAAATCAATTTATTGCTAAAAATTTGCAATAATTCAAATCATTTTTACAAATTTAGATGATAAATTAGGAAATAAAAAGTAAGTAAAAGTTGTGAATGATCTCCGGTTTTAGTTATTCATTTTCTCTTATGCAAAAGACAATTTGATACTTTGTATTATTCAGTTAAATAATTTCACATATAATTAATCAACTAAAAAAAATAAATCATTCAAACGCTTAAGAAAAAATTCTGAAAATATTCATACTTCCGGCTTTCATCAAAAACCATTTGACGCCGTCATAGAAATTCTTTTTCGTGGCAATCAATAATGGCGTGTAACCGTCCTCATCAGTATCAAATATATTACAACCCCATTTGACGAATTTTTGTATCATTGACTAAGAAAAAAGTGAATTAAATTTAAGTTTCGATCATTCTATTCCCTTTTTAAACATATCGTTCTACGTATAGAATTGTCTAACGGTACCGTATTTTTACAAAAACAATATTTTTCTTTGATCAGTTGATGAAACTTTACAAATGATGAGGTGCGGAAAGACAAATTGATAAAATTAATTAAAATAAAATACTATTATACCATATCCATTTTTTTTGTAGCTTCACGCAATAACCACCCCATTCCATCAGACAAGTTTATTTCATTGGCACCGTATTCAATTAATAATTTAATTAATTTATAATTTCTCGATTTTATTGCTTGTTGCAAAGGTTCATTTCCATCGTAATCTTTAATATTCGGATTTGCTCCCTGAAAAGATTCGGAATTTTTGCTTAATAAATCAAACTTAAATTATCATATTTTGATTGAAATTTGAAGAAAAGAACAGATGAGCAGTAAGAGTGAAAATTTTTTACAGTCATTTCAATTTCTGATAATTCTAACCAATTTTTAAAGCAGAATGATTAAGCATTTATTATAAAATATCCAAATCTTTGAATGCATCAATTCATTTTGGTCACATTATGCCAATCTATTCATTTATTTTACAAATAGTGAAACTAAAATTTGCAAACATACACTTTCCAAGAAATATTTTGCTAATTCGTATTCCTTCTCAATGCTCTGCTTAATTTTAGTTCTCAATGCGCTACAAATTAATAATAACGGTGTAGCGCCATCATAAGCTTGAGTATTTGGATCACAACATTCTTAAAATAACTGATTAATAAAAATTTTTTTTTTTAAACTTTGAAACAAAACTTTAAAAAACTGGCTAATAAATTATGATAGAAGAATTGATTTAAAATTTTACTGACTGAAAAGTTATTGCAAACCTAAATTATTAATTCAAATTAACTAAATAAGCCACAAATCACAGAAATTTAAGAAAATTAATTTCCTTGCTTTCATATGAACTATCAATTTAACCATTTTCAAATTTTTTAAAAAGGTTAGTATAATTCTATTATTATTAGTTAATAACTGTCCAATAAATATCACACCAAATTCAATTAGTCGTTTGCAACAATTCAAGCATGAAGCATATGCAGCTTTGTGAATTCGTGACATAAAATATTTTTTTGGTTCCTGTATCGTATGTAATGATGTTGAAGGACCATAATCACAAAATAAATGACCACACCAATTCGATTGAATGATTATGTTATCTTCCTTCCCACTCATACTTCGATCGAATTTGCTATACGTGTTATTACTCGAATAATCCATTGTATACTTAATAGTTTAATAATTGTTAAAAAATTTTAAAAAAAAAAGTGTTTTCGAACAATTTTTAGCGAAGAAAGTTTGCATAAATATATTATATTAGCCCTTTTTCTAATTGAATGAGGCAAAAAAGAGAGAATACTTTCAAACCTTTGAATGAATGAACAAATTACGTAATGTTAAGATAAATATCAATTTGTAACAAATCTCTTCAGACGGTTACTTATAATCCTTTATCTGTTATAAATATAGAATTTTCTTCAAATGTATAGATGAAATGCCTGTGCTGATGAAATATCCTATGATATTTTATAATTTTGCTGGTATCAGAACAGATAGAAATGAATTATGGATGAAAGAATTGGAAAAAAATTTCGAAAAGTGTGAAGAATTGTCGATGTAAGTCTTTTTTTTTTTTTTTCTATGTCGATATAAGTCTTTTTTTCTGTCATCCTATGACAGGTAAGAGTAAACTTAGCAGACCAAATACAACATCGTTTCAACGTTTCATTTTTCACCAATTGAATTTAAATTTTAAAATAAAATTATATTCGAATAAGATCGTATATATATATATATATATATAGACGTGTATTTAAGAACTGTCGGAAACTTAAGGTTTTGAACAAACGACTTTTACATGAAATCTATAAGATAATAATGAATAGTAATAAATGATAATAAATAATAAAAAATGATAAATAATAATAATTAATAATGAATAATGATAAATTATAATGAATCACCCGCTCCATCTCTAAGAGTAAATAGAAAATTCATAATTAAATGATTTCCAATCGTAATCATCTTAAAACATTGTAACTGTTAAGATTAAACTTCAAAATTCAATTTTAACAACAACTTTAATATGAAAGCGAATCAAACTGCTCCTCCTTCAAACTAGAGCGCTGAAAAATACTTCTAATCTTATCATTATCATCATTCCAGCTACGAATCTTATCCATACTCAACACCAGAACATCTTCTGAAAATAAGTAAAGCACTGAAGAAATCCAAGATTTTGCTATGTAAAGTATGATAAATATAATTTTTTCCAATTCTTTTATCTATAATTCATTTCCACCTATACTGGTTCCAGCAAAATTGGAAAATATCACGGGATATTTCATTAGCACAAGCAATTCATCTAAACATTTGAGGAAACTTTTAAACCTATAACAGAAAAAAGTATTAGAAGTAACCGTCTGAAGAGATTTGTTACAAATTGATATTAATCTTAACATTACGTAATTCCTTCATTAATGCAAAGATTTGAAATTATTCTCTCTTTTTCGCCTCATTCAACTAGAAAAAATCGCCAATATTTATTTCTTTTTCAAGTAAACTTTCTTCGTTAAAAGCTGTTCAAAAACACTTTTTTCTAAAACATTTTTTTGAACAATTATTAAATTACTAAATATAAGCATATTTTTCCACAAATCACAGCCTGTTCATGTATAATGTAAAAAAAATTTTTTTTGAAAACTATGCATCTTTTTTTCTTCGTAATCATAATTTTGATTAAAGATATATGCTTATCTCGCTACAGTGATCTTCACTTGCAAAATTTGTATTGCTACAGTGGTTTATACTTGCAGAATTTGTCTCGCTCCAGTGATCAGGCATAAGTTCGGAAAATTAACGGCATACGACTATTGAGAAGTTGAAATCCACAAAATAAAAAAATTCAAAGAAAAACGACAAAATTTGAAGAGTCAAAAACTCAGGGAATTAAAAAATTAAAAATTTAAAAAAGGAAAAAAAAAAATCAAAAACTTGATGAAAACATAAATTCGAAAAATCAACAAAATGAAGCAATTTGAGTAATTAGTTAATTCAAAAAAATTGTATTTCTCAGAAAATATGAGAAGAAACCAATAGTTTAAAAATGGAAAAGATTAAAAAATCAAAAAAATCAGAAAAACTAAAATTACAAAAAATTTCGAAAAGTAGGATGGATTGAGTCGGATGAACGAAGAACCGCTCACGATAAATAACAAATCGTATAAAACAAATTCTCACAGCTCATTGAAGAGAAAGCTATGGCTAAAGATCGCAAGGTGACCTTGCCGCTCATAGGAATTGTAAGCAAGGATTCCACAATATATCACAAGAAAGATCTGAGTTAGGTCTAAAGAAGAGATTTTGATGAGTTGACCTTTAAACTCAAAATATTTCATAATATGATAATTAATGTAAACAAGAAGTGCTAAGGGTCAAGAAGCGTATAGTTTCAAATGGACCAACAGGCCGATAAACAGAAGGATAAACATGTTTCCCGCCAAAACGATGAAGATGTTTACTGCCAAACGTTCCGAATACTGAAAAGCGAAGAAAGGTAGACCAATCAAAAGGAGATACGTTGGAGATCAAAAGAGAAGAAGAAGCCTCAAAAGGATTTTTGAGATTCGAATTTTGAAGCCTAAGCATTTTTCCACAAATAGGTTGACGAGCACCAGTGTTTCCTACAACAATATTTTACAACTACCCGAGCAAAATAAACTCGAATCGTCACAACAGTTAAGGAGCAGTATTCATTCCTGTGAGCGATAAAGGGATAAATACTCAATGATAATCAAATATATATATATATATATGAATCTATTACTGAATATTTTCGGATAGTTGTTTGTTCTTAACTATCCCGTTCTTTCTTCTTTTTTCATGGAACAGACAACTCTCTAAAAGAACTGCGTTTTTCATGAAATCTATATTTACGATAACTTTTTCTTTTTTTGGCATTTCTCAAATATTTTGTGCCTTATTGCATTTTGTAAATTTTTTTTTTTTTAATAAAAATATCTATCTATATTAAAAAAATGTTCGCTGCAGCTTTTAACACGATGTTGCAAGTTATTTACCAATGGTTTTGAAATTTTGACATGATGCTACATTCGAATAGCCACGTGTTTTTATGTCGATGTAAGTCTTTTTTTCTGTCATTCTACGGCAGGTAAAAGTAAACTCAGCAGACCAAATCGTTTCAACGTTTCGTTCTGCACCAATTGAATTGAAATTTTGAAATAAAATTATATTCGAAAAAGACCGTATATATATATATATATATATATATATATAAGACGCATATTTAAGAACTGTCTTAAATTTAAGGTTTTGAACAAACGAATTTTACATGAAATCCATAAGAGCTGGACTCGGCCATGTTTCGCATGACCGGTTCCAGCTACTTTAATTTATTTGATTTGAAATTTATTTTTTGAACGACTTATTTCCAGTTTATAAGCATTCCATTTTTCATTGGCAAAACTGAAAGCAATGTCATTTTTATCCTCAAATTAAATTTTAAATTATTAGATTCAGCGGTCCAAGAAAAGAAAATGAAATTCAACAAGAAAGAAAATGAATGAAAAGTCATTCATTTTAAATCTGTCTTCTTTTTCAACATTTAATTTGTATTCTTTGCTTAAATTGATGGGTTAATAGATCATTGTTTCTTTTGAATATTATTATATTAATTATATTCCTGCTTGAGTGTGAGAATAAGTAAATGAAAAAGAAGAAATAATGGAGCGATTATTTCATTATCAAATTTTTCTTCAAATTTTGCATATTTGTTTAGTTTTTGATTAAATTATTAAATTCAAAGCTTAAAAATTTGAAACTGCCCAATTCATTTATATCATGAAATAAATTGATTCATTCTGAAACTGATTGAATTTTGATTATCAGATCAACAGGCATTTGTTGCCAACATTAATAAAATTTCACGTGGTCCTGCTGTAAAAGATCTAATATTGATATATTTGCTTTATAATAATCAATCTAAAGGAATTATGGGCTAAATTATGCTTGGATTAGAAATAGCTGATAACAGAAACTATTATTTTTTATTCTAGAAAATTTCTTTTCCTGATATACAACTACTTACATTAGTACTGCAAGAGATAAATTATCGAGAATAAATAAAATTTCAATAATGTTGTCTAAATTTGTTCATAATTGAGAATATTTAAAGTTTTTTAAGATTTATTTTGTATAATACAATGCATGTATAATGCTAAATTTTGTATTATATTCGAAATATTTTAGTGTTATACATCAGTTTAGCTAGTAGCAAGCATATTAATTTTATTATTTGAATGATTAAAATCTGTAATTAGCATTTTATTAGTTTAATTGATAATAATAATTCTAATAAAAACCGGTGATATTTATAGGATTACTGAATAGTTTTTTCTTTTTTAATGAATTTTCAACTGCAATTTCTTAATCATATTAAACAGTTTAATTCAGCTTATGATTAACAATTTCAGATAGATAATAAAATGTATAATACTTTTATCGATATGATTTTGCAAAAATAAGACATAAAAAGGAAACGTGAACAAATTCTTTCTGCAGAAAATAAAATTTCAGATATTGGTGCAATTTTCTAATTCAAGGAATTTGAAAACTATTATTTCAAATATTTTTAAATCAAATTCAAAAACATTCGGTGAAATTGTATATTAAAAATTTTTACCGTTAAAGTGACATAGAAATGTTGGAAAATTTACATTTTCATAAAAGATAGAAAACAGAACAATACTTAGGTCGATTATTTACATAATTATTTATCCGTTTAATTATCCGTATCTGCTTCAGTTAATATTAGAAGCATTGGAATAATTGATAAATATGGCTGATGAAACCAAGCAAGTGCCATGTTTATTCATAACCTTTGAAAAAAATCGAAATAATCTATTAAGAAAAAAAGATGTTAAGAAAGAAAAGAAATTTACCAAGAGGATAAGCGAGAAGGCTATCAACATGCACGAAAGTTAACTTTAAACGATTTGTTATATTATCAATAATAAATGTTCCCGTATCAGATTATAGTTTGTTGCGTATTTTTTGACAAAATGCAAGTTGCATGTTCTAACAAAATTTGATTCGAAGAAGTTCATACTATTTTGAATTATTGCATCACAATATATAATATTAGCTGGATTCGGCGACACGGAGCGGACCAATCCATATAAATAAAAATGTGAAGTTCGTTTGTTCAAAATCTTAAATCTTCGAAAGTTCTTAAATGTGCGCCTTATCTTTATTAATTAAAATCTTAGATATCGGAAAGTTCTTGCCTATTGCTTTAAAATTTTGACACAACACTGGAATACGCGCATATTTTACCGAGCATACTAAACGTTGCATAATAAATGGTAATATATTCAGTCCGCTCATTTAGTCGTATGACAGGTAAAAAGATTTTCTAATTCAGTCCATATTTCTCACAGGTTTAACAGATGAAAAAAAGTAGGTACATCTATACAGAAATAACGCATCTATTCGAATGTAACGTTATGTCAAAACTATGGGAACAGCAATTCAAAAAAAATAAAGAAAAAAACTTTATTAAAAAATTGAGAATAGTTGCAGAGAATGTATGGAAAAATTTCCTGATAATTTTAATGCAAAGAAATTTTACATGACAATCTTTTCAAAATATCAAAATAATTAGCCCCGTTGATTGGTCATTCACCTGTTCTGCAGATTTCTTAAAACTCAACATCAACGAGAAATTCTTATGCAAATTTTGAAATAAATAATGCAAATTTGCGAAGAATATATAAAGCTGATAAAATAGAAAATAATAATTATTATTTTTTACGATCAACTCTCATTGTATCACTCATTAACGATAGCAAGTAACTTAATTTGAAAGAAATGATTTCATTCCTTGGTTGGCGGCGTTTGTCATTCGAACTGATTTTATTAGCATTTATTGGTAATCCATTTTATAGCTTCTTTATTTCTATATTATTTGACTGGTTTCGAAAGCTGAAATTAATAAATTAATTTATAAATTAGAGTAAGAATTTTTATTAAAAAACTAAAAACTCTTAAAACTGCTTTTCAAGGAAAATTTAAATCATTAAAAAGATCTATTTTTTCCCATCTTACTAAAGCGGAATAATTTGCTAATGAATTTGAAGTATGCTGAATCTGTCTAATTATCTTACACTAAAATATATAATATTTTAATTAAAAATATCATATTACGAAAACCGGTAGATATTCAAGTTACTCGATTCGAAAAAAAATTAAAAAATAAAATTTTTGTTTCAAAAATAATTAAAATTCGACACTTATTCCAAAGTCTAACATTGCTTAATAGCTATTTGAGTAATATAACACAATGTAATAACTAACACATTACAATTAGCATAATAGGTTGTGATACCTATGATACTGTAATATGATCGAAAAAGTTCGATGCCAGATAATTTGCATTGTTTCTTCATTGCATATATTATTGTAAATTTTTTGAAACATATAGATTTTCCAACTGGATTTGCTCCAAAATCTTAATTCTTCTTACTAATCAATGTTTTACCCATTTTGTCTAATTTTCTTAATTTTTATTATCTTAATGATGCTAGCACACATCTGTTTTTGTATTTTTTTTTTTTTAAAGATAAAAAAATTATAAATTTTTGAACAAATAGAAATTTGCAGTTCGATTAAATGAAGCTTTAAAAGGATATGAAGCAGATTCATGGGGTACCGAATTTATTTTCGTACTGCCATCAAACAGTCGTAATTTAACTCAAGCTGCTTGCAATATTTTTGGAATGGATAAGCAAAAAAATATTACAGTAAATATTGAGTACAGTATTTTAAGCAGCGAAAATGGTAATTCAAGAGTTGAAAGAAAAAAGGACACGATAATCGTTAAAACTCATCATACAGTATGTTATTTCGCTTTTCACCATTTTTCATATATTATTTTCCCTTGAAACATCCCGCTTAGTGGGATTTGAAATTTCGGCATCTATTGAAATTTTGAACAAGTGAAGTTTACGTGAGACTCTGCATAACCATTCCAAGTTGAAATCAAATTGCAGTACTATTTCAATAATCTGATTGTGAACGACATGACCGAAGGATTGCATATGTTGGCAAATAATCGAATACATGTCACTTCTTCAGATAAGATATCAATTATCGCCTATACAATTGACATCATATCTGCTGCTGATTACTTTTTAGGTTATCTTTTTTCTTTTTTTTATGGCCCAATCTAATCATTTTGCAGTTCTAATTAACATCCTTTACTGAATTCGTTTCATTATTTTAATTTGATCGGGGATCTTTGACAACCTATTGATATTTTATATTTTTTGTGGATAACATTTGTGTAATATAACATTTCACGTTCTTATACATTTTGCCTTTTAGTACATCCAGTCGGAATGGGAGGCGATTATTATGCGTTCTCGTTACCTGGACCTAGTACCATTACCTTATACTTTCTACCACTTGGAGCAACAAATGAAACAATCATGAAAAGTCATGGTGTTCATAATGTTTCAATAACAGTGAGAGAGAATGATAAATTAGAAATCATCAATCAAACAATGCAGGTATAGTAAATAAATCTGTCAACAAAGTGAAGCAAATCGATGACTGGATACAAATGACTTTGAAAGATGCATTATTGAGATTTGGAAGTTACTTAAAGTTTTTGGAAATTCTAAATATTGAAAGAAAAAAAAAAAAAATTCTTCACCTTTGATTACAAGATTTTCGAATTTTTCATCGTTATCAATGCATTTCTTACTTTAGAAAGATTGTTGCTTTGCAACTTATCGAAATTTCATTAATTTGAAAAAGTTGAAAGTAAACATGAATCCAGCATAATGTAAAATTTTATTTGTGCAGGCAGGTTCATTATGGCAGTACACAGCACCAATTGAACATGCGATGTCGGTGTGGATTCGTGATCAATTAGATAATCCCAATGTTACAAAGCAAGTAAAATCAAGATTACGAACGAAATCGATTATTGAAAAAGCTCGATTGATCGTCATTGCTTCAGCCCGCGATATCTTGGTACCAGGACAGTCAACCGACTTTGGATGTTACATGCCAACGCCGATGATTGTTAATCGTTCGTTTTTGAATCATTGAAATGGATGTTAAAATTTTGTTGGAGATGAACTGTATAAATGCATGTGTGATCGTTTGACGCTTATTTCTTGAAACTGCTTAATACGGAAAGTATCACATGTTTATAACATCCTTTTAATTCATCTTACATTCGAAACGTATTCGAATGTAGTTAATATTAATCTCTGAAGGCCATAGAACGAAAAAAAAAAAAAAAAACAGGATCCTACTGTTTGAAAAATACGACAGCAAAGACGAATAATAATGGAAAATAATTTACAGGATGTGCAAAATTAGTCACACCCGCATATTATCCAGCAAATAAAGCTTTCACAACTAACTTATTATTCACAGCACCATCACATCTATGTCCACAGGAAATAATTGATCTAAAGACGAGCATCGTAAAAAGTAACACAATATCAATGAAATGGGATAAAGCAGCGAAGATAATCAATATGCAGGATAAAATCTCCAAAGAAACATTTGCTATAACTTCAGAGTTTGCTTTTTAATTTTTTTTATCCAATTAATAAAAAATTTTTCTCTCATTATAGTTGATGAAGATTTTTAGTTATTGATTGTAAGTTAGTATTCTGAAATCGCAATTTCCTTGAAAACTGTGCTAGATGAGACAAAATTGAATTTTTAATGAAATTGACATTTGAGGACAACGATCATGAATATAGTACACCGCGGAGGCAGTAGTGGTTCATTTATTCACGAGGTTCCCGCATACTCCCAATGGGTCAATGGTGATTCTGCAATAATAGTACCGGAGGGTACACAAGCCACTTTATTTGTATGCTTTTTAATTTTTCCAAAAAATTGTCAAATTACTAATTTTTGTCCTCCGATTTGTCCATCATTTTAAGAAATATTGGAATCCAAAAGTTTATTAGTTATTCATTTATTTATTTACAGATATACAGTGTACATTTATATAAATCAGACTGATTTTAAGATTTTAGATTTTAGCGGATGATTATGGGAGAGAAGCAACAATGGAAGGCTTCGAATATCCTCTTTTTGAAGTAATGGATGATGTATCATCCGATTTTAGTCTATTCTTGTATACTCGTCAACTAAAACCCGGTGTATATCGTGTTGGTATTGATCAAGAATTGGGCGGTCGATATATTGCTATCATTATGGCTGAATTTAGTCAATATTCTATTGGCTATGTTGCTGCTATCAACCGTATGTTTGATATATGCGTTCTGAACCATTGAATTTGTTAATCTCATGCTTAAAGAATGAAATATCTGAGATTTTCTGCAACGGAAGGATTTCTTCATTTCGTTTTTGAGGATTTTGTTCAAATTTCTCACGATTTCAACAATTTCTATAATTCAAAAAAAGAAAGAAAAAAAACATTGAGCTATTTTCTAAAAACTTGAATTAAAAATAAATATTCGATTGAAAATAAGAAACTGTAGGTGATACAGAAAAGAATAAGTTGTGATAGTTTTCAAACTGTATTATCAAATTTTTTTTTTTCAATTTAAATAAATAGTTTTGTTATTTTCGAACAAATTATTATATCATTGCTCTTTCTGAGATTTCTATCTTAAATATGTTAAAATTTGGGCTTGCTTTCAGTTCACAGAATTCCACCACCAATATTCCTAGAATATTCGAGTACCGGTAAGTATCAAATATTACGTCGAAGGAGAAGAAATACCAAAAGAAGGAAAGCGTTATCATTAATAATATTGATCAGAATCTTTTTCCTGATTCTTTGGTATTCTGCTGTTCAAATCTTGATTTTAAACAGCTGAAGATGATGGGTTTCAGAGGCATAATCTTTATTTGCTTCTGTCTCCCTTCCTTTCATTTGATACGGTATTTAAATTAGTTTCATGTAAAATATTATCAAATCGAATCGAATTCTTGTAACGAAATTTCAGTTAAAAAGTGGAATTATGAAATGAATATAAAATGAAAAATTGAGGAATGAATGATTTATAGTCTTTTATTTCAGCAAGTTTGACAACGACCGAACTTACAACAACACCTTTGATAGTTTCAACAATGACTACGGTGACAACAACTCAGACTGCATCTCTTGTTATACTTTCAAATAATTTATTCGCAATTTGCATATGTTTCATAATATATCGCGAAAGCAAACAATGATGTTATAATAAAAAAAAGTAACAATGATGATACAAAAAATTGTCTGAGTGATGGCGATAACAGATATGATATCAACAAATCCGACATTTTAAAGCAGTGCATTTGAGATTCCTTTGTTTCTGATTATTTATCTAAACTGATAATAAATGATGATTATTTTCTTGGAATATATACTCTGATGAACAGTAAAACAGTCATGTAATTAATATTAAAGATGCTGCAGTCATCAGTTATTCACTGAAATTTATCACTCCAATATGATAACGTATATTACTGGCAGTTTGTGCCATTGCTTGTCTAACAAACTTTATTGATCTTGAAATATATTGATATTATTAAGTATCAAATTATTTCATATAATATATCTTAAAATAATTTACCGCTTTTTATTTTTGGTGGAAATATGCTACTCTTCCTTCTTTCGAGGGTGTGCCAATATTTTTCCTGAATTTTTTTCCATCAAAAATATTTTATTAACATCATTTCACAAAAATATTTTATTGCCACATCATTATTTTGTTATTATAGTTTCCACCCCATTTCAATACTTACTTATTATTCTTAAAATCGAGGTCTCTTGAATTTTTTCTCAGTAAACCTTAGGTTTTACAATAAAATCTTCGTCAAAAGATGAAGTAGTATGTATTCAAAAAAACAAGTGAAACAAGAAAAAATCTGTAAATATTATCAAGCATTGAACACATATCTAAAAGACCTTATGAATAATTCGGATAATTATCTTTTTCCTCAATTTACCACAACAAGTCGCAAACGGTACTGATAAAAAGCAAATTAATACTGTGATACTGTGATAATGAATGGCTTATTGTAGCAAAACAGAACAGAAAAACAATTTTAGCATTTTATTATTTCAGCATTTTTTTTAGCAATACATTTATAGAATGAATTAAAGTGAAAAATGTTCCTTTTTTTGATTCAGTTTGTCAAATAAATATTTATTTAACAAACTGCATCAAAAAAACAGTTGAAGAGAGTTGACTGAAATATTATTTGTTTTTAGAATGATTGGTATCAGTCACTATGAAGAGAAAAATTACTTCGAAATAATTACCCAAAATAGAGGACAACACATAATGAATGATGAAATAAATAAATATTTAAAATTGTAAAATTTCAAGCCAATCACTTTGAGTTTTGATCTCATTAAAATTTTTCTACCATTGTATTTTTCCCATCTTTTCTCTTCCAATCCTTACATCACGAAATGATTTTGCTGTAATTTTTAATTTTTTTGAAAAAATAAGGAAAGAATAGGTAAGCAAGTACTTTATTACGCGATCTTGAATAATTTTGAAATATTAGTGTAAAGAGAACAACAAAAGCAAATTAGCATTTGCATGATCAATCTACAGTTTCGAATGAAATTTGAGTACATTATGTTACGCTCATGTTATTTAGAGCCAAAGTAATTCTGAGTCGAAAGAATAATCTCAAAAAGGAAGAGTGAGCAAATTAGATTATATTATTCTTGCTAAATTCAGAAAGAGTACTTGCTGTGCATAATTTTTGGGGAAATTTGCTGATACGATCAAAATTTCAATTAGTGTAAAATTTAGAAATTCAATCTTTATTCAATGAACAAGTATTGACTGTTTATTTTTAACCAACAACTGATGAATATGCCATCTAAAAAAAAGAATTCCAGTAAAGAGATCAATGATAGTTCCGCAAATTCTCATAACAGTACTAAGATACAGTCGATTCTAATAATGAAAGAATCATTATTTTTCATATGTTTTGTTCACATTGTATTTAACCAATCAAGACTTTAATTAATCAGAAATTAATGGATAAAATTTAATGAATGTGTCATAAAACATCCGAATGATATCAGCAGTCAGCACATGTACGCTTAATTACTTATATTTTATTTCTTTTTTCAAAATGTGCATTTAATTTATTTTGTTTTGTATTCATAAAACCTCAAAATGATTGCAAGATACGTTTCATTAAAATTTTTAGATCATATTCTTTAATATCCACTGATTAAAATGTTAAAAAATATTGAAAAATCTGATAACGAATAAAGTGATGAAAAGACAAAATTATATGTAGTCAATAATAATAGATGGTGTTAGCAAAAAAGATTGCATCAGTTATAATTGCAATCATTAGAGCAATAATCAGTCAAGCGAATATGACAATGTAACATTAATTGAATTTAATCGTGTACTGTATAAATCGTATATTGTACTCATTTACGATTTTATTATCTTTATAAATATTAAAACAGTAATACAGGCTTCCTTGGAACGATTCTCCATCATATTAGAATAATTTATACCAGAAATCCTAGCAAGTTTCTAGATGGGCTAAAACATGAAAAAATTCAGAAAAAGAAAAATTTCAGCTATTTTCTTTCTTTCAATTTAACGCTGAAATTCTTTTTCAATTCGAATTTTGAAGCTCAGCCAAAACAAAATAATTGAAATTCCATAGATTCATAAATTTTTTTTCCAAGTTTTTTATTGTTTTCATATTTCTACCGCCTGAACTCTTAAAAATAATACGATACATTCATTAACTCTTTAATTCCATTAATATTTACGGAGTAAGATGTGAATTAAGTATGCTTGGTACACATTGCTTAAATTTTCCAGAAATCCTGCAAACTTTTCCATCCGTGCAATCTGTATCATCCTCACAGCCTGGTCCTTCATCGAAGAGGCAATATCGGAGATTCTACAATAAAACTGCTTTTTATTATTCGCGAGATAAAGAGATAGAATTTTTGAAAGTTTCGAATTTTTCAATCTTAATCAAAGAATGAATCAAATATCGATTGCCTGTAAGATTAGAAATAATTTGAAACAATACTTGCTGAAAGAAATTATTGTTATTGATATTGATGCAGCGTTGACCGTCCGAACATTCGTAATCGTAATTGCATGGTTGCATGAATGTCGTCTGCTTTGCAGCTCTGCATAAATAAAGATTCTCTAAAACTTGTTCGCAACGCTGAAAATTTTACAATAAATTTAAATCAAATGATGCAGATTAAGTCGTTTGATAGAATCAATCGTCAGCATGGTATGATAGAATTATTAAAGCCATTCGAAATGAATAGATTCATAATCTTAAACTTCAATCTGAATTTAAAACTAAAATTCGCAGATTCTTGAAGTTGATTACTTATGGCAAACAAAAACAAAAACATTATTGGTTGAATACTTGGACTGGAAGAAATTAAGTATATCAAAATTATTTCTGGAAAAATAGAATAATTAGAGAAAAAATATTAAAATGGAGAAAATTCGATTTTTATAATTATCATCTATATGAATAAAATGTAAATCATTGTTGTCATCTGACACGTAACTCTGCAACCTCTTCACCGATTGCTTTCAAATTTCGATACAACGTTGCATTCGAATAGGCACGTGTCTCACATGGACAATTATATGTTGCTTGTTCTAGAATCGGCAAGCTAAACAATCTCTATATCTGTACAGACAGTGGAATAACAAAAAATATCATATACCCATAAGCATTGTGAAATTAATTTTCCCAACATTTGAAACGTCCGCTTCTCTTTCTTTTTTCCTTTTAACCAAACTGAGCTACAGCAACGCATGTATATAAAAAGTGTGTAAAAACATGCACGTATTCGAATGCAAAGTTGTGTCAAATTTCAAAGTAATAGGTAAGAACTTTCGGAAATCTTAGATTTTGAACTAATATAGATAAGGTTGGTATTTAACGAATTTCGGAGGTTTAAGATTTTGAACAAACGAACATTTACATTTTTTTCAATATAGGCTAGCTGAAACCCAACATGCGAAGCGTGGCTAGCCCCCATAGACTAATTGGATCGGAAAAGCTCGGTGTGGACGGTACAATTAAATAGAGCGAAAACGGAGTTGTTTACTTCATATCGAATGAAAATATAGCGAACCTGTCCAGCCTGGCAATCAGCATTGAAACGGCACTGTCGATTGCTTGATGTCGGATTGTACATGCAGATACGGTTACCTTGGATATTTCCCTCTGCACAAATTTCAAAAACAGAGCACTGAAATTTCGAAAATGATGAAGCGGGAATTTGCTAGTGATTTCAGTTATGTTAATTCATTGATTGATGAATTTTATTTTTGTAAATAGATCAAATGACAGTTCGGTAATACTAGGAGAGTTCAAACAATCGATTCTTGTGATGATATTATCAAAAAAAAATCTGTTACCTGATAATCAGCGGTGCATTGTTTTTCTAATTTCATTGGAATAGCACCATTACCTATCAGATCTGAAGGAATCACACCACTTCCAATATTATTCCAAGATGGGTTCATTCCAGCACGTTCTAGAAACACAAGTTTTATGTTTTTTTGGAAAAATAAAAATGAAAAAATATTACTGCAATAAATTAGTTAATCTGATAGAAAATTTGGATTAATTTAAGCTAATTATAATTTTCAAATATTGAAATATTTCTCAATTTTCAAAATATATGATTGGGTTACTGCAATAATTTGTAATCAACTTACGATATTCTGGCGATGTCACGCATAAATTAGTATTATATTGTTTATTGAACGAACACATCTGTAGCATATCGCAATCCGCATTGCTTTGACATATTTTATATGACGGCATTCCGGCGATAACCTGAATGGAAGTTCAACTTTTTGAAGCTAATTTGATTAACTATCGATAATCTAGTCTTATCATTGCTAAGCAAGATAATTTTAAACTAACCTGACAAGTCATCATACCATTTCTATTGACGCAATGCAAATATTGAGCACAATCGGCATCACTATAACATCGATCGTTAACTACACCAGAATCTGAACAGCATGTTTTAAAATTTTTTTTCCAATTTATAAATTTCAAGATAGCAGCTTTTTAAAGTCAAGATAGCAGTTCCTTGAAAGCTTAACATATGTGTCAGCAATTTTTCTTTGAAGATAATATAATGCTCAAAAAATAAAGTCAAGCTGTCAAAATGTATGATTTAACTTATGGAAGCGGGAAATTTCCATAAAATATTGATTATTGAATTTTTATTCTTCCGAAAATCTGCTTTGTTTGGGACAGACAACAAATTTGATCAATCGATATCTTTAGGTTAGTTTCATATACATATTCATATTTGTATTAATTACATTAAGAAATATGAATTATGCAGTAGAGTCATAACTTACTCTTCGATACAAGAGATTCGTACTGACAAGAGCCATGCCATCCGAGGCGCATACATTTACCGAATTCATGACACTGAGCATCATTTTGACATGTAATTTGTTTTGGCTGTAAATCCTAAACAATGAAACAAACATTTAAATAAAAAGAAAAAATTTTCTTCACAAGTGAGGACTAAAAGTTTAAAAAATTTAATCCTTTTCTCGTAATTTGCCAAAAAATTTATCACTTTAATGAGATGGTAATTATTTAGCGGTTTATAGATTACTTTTGCAGGGAAAACTTTGCATACCGTGATTGGGATTTGCTCTAAAACTTGTTGACAGAGTAATAATCCAGATATATCCGGGATACATCGTTCTCTCGGATCACATTGTGTGTTACTAATACAGTATTTTCGAAACTTTGGGCTACTAGGTTGTGTGAATATGGTGTAAAATAGAATTAGTAATAACAATGTTCGGTGCATTTTATTGAGAATCTTTGTGATAACTAAAAAATCAGTATTAAATTCTTTGTCATCAATTTGTTATTAAAGCAGAGCAAAAAAAAAAAAAAAAAAAAAAATTTGTTGCAGATGTTATTATCAAGTGACTGTAAACAATCTGAAAAACAATTGTTGCTTTCAAAAAAAGTTCTTGAAAATTAAAATTTTACAACGAAGTTATAAAGTTAATTTTGAAATTGAAGCTTGTAAAATTCGATCAAATGAAAATTTAAATACTTTTTCCTACTTTAGGAAGTATAATGTAAGCGTCATAGCCATAGAAGAACTCACTGATGCAAAACCTTCTCTCAGACAACCTTCAAATTTGTTTGCATAATTGCAGGAGAGAAGTTTTCATTCGTAAATCCGGTTTTCTCACACATTACTTTGGGCTAAATTATTGTCAGGTTTTTATGGATACTAATTAATGGATCATCAATTTTGTTTACTTTGTTATGACCAAAATTTTCAAAAAAAAAAAAATTCATTGATGTCATGACTCTATTGATTTCAATATTAATTCCTGACATAAAGTCCGAGGAATGCTATATATTTCTAGTATTTATTAAACTGATATGTCGGGTTATCTTACCTTTGCAATATTGAGTAACTTATTCAGCTGTAACTATGAAGAATCAATTATTTTTATTTAATTTGTTTCCATTTTTTGTCATTGATTCATGCTTCATCTTTAAAAATTGATGGATATTTAAAATTTTGCAAGCTGGAAAATAGCAAATTTCCGTTCCGGTTTTCCAGAAAATTTACTATTGTTTTTTCTTCGTTACTAACATGATCTATCGGACATTTTTGCGTAAAGTAATTATATCAGATATGTTCTGAACCCATATTGAATCCATTTCATTATTTCTCGGCCCGCTATTCTCCCTTACTGATATATTCTTCATCAGTCATTATGACATCAGAAAATTTAAGAATAACTGTTGTAAATGTAATGCATTTACTTATTTTACTGTCTAAAAATTGAAACAGAATTGAATCAGCAAGCAAATTAATTATGCTTAGCTTAACAGCCATCGAAATAAGAACATACAAGATCAAATATAGTTAACACAAATGAATAATTAGTATGAAAAGGAAATTAATTACCAATGTTTAAGGATCAATTGCAAAGTGTAGTGCTAATTGTTAGTTCGGATATAAAGGCTAAAAAAATATTATTTTGATTTAGTCGATTTATAGAAAATGCAATATACTGAAAATATCTGTTCCATCTAATTTCAGATATCTTTGCCATTTACTGCACATTTATTAGTTTAGGAGGAAATAATTTGAAGTGGATTATCCATCAAGAATTTAAATATAAGAAAAATATTAAATTTCCAGATGAATTGTACAATTACTAATTGTTTGATTATTTGAACACTATGCATCATTCAGTTTAGCAGAGAATTTCTTCAATGATTCGTGCTGCAAACAGCAAATTTTGATAAATCAATCTTCTTTCTGTATTATTTCAGAGTTGTGCTGGCTGAAAACGACATTAATTTCGAAAAAGTAAAGTAAACAGAAGGAACATGAAAATTGGAATGGAAAATGGGTAATTGAAATCATTTTATCGATTCAAGAATGCTGGCCGAGATCGTCTTGCTGGACAATCGGAGAGGATAAGATATATTACTGGTGCATCGCAAACACTTCATGCATTTGGACGATTTTATGACAAGAAAAAAAGGAACGAAAATTGTCAGCAAATCTGTTAAACAATTTAATCATCCTATTTTATTCATTTAAATGAAGAACAGTATTTGAATTTATGATGTAAGAATTTAACTGCATTTTCTGCATAAATAAAATGCGCAATGTAGCAGCGGTTGAATGATTATTTCACATTTTTAATTTAATAGTCTCTTAAAACTTTTCATTCTTATATTGTTTGCATGAGATTTTTGTTCATCTGTTGCTTTCATGTATTGCTTATTTCATTGTTTAGTTATCAGAAATAAAAAAGAAAAAAATGGAAATTTGGAAAAAAAAATTAGGCAAATGCAAAATGAAGGAGTTACAACAATGAAATTGCAAAAATTTCTTGATTCTTTTTGAAGCATCTCTTAAAACTAATTAATATTGTCATTTCTCAACACTACATTGTTGCTAAAATTTGGTAAGTTAGCATCACTTGTATATTCTGAATACCTCTTTGGAATTATCCCTTTCGAATTAATTATTAATCATGGTGGAAGAACCAAGAGATCCAAGTTAAATGAGTTGGATATTTACTTCGTTTGAATGTATTAATCATGAGTTTAATTGAAATTTCAAGAATAATATATGATTAAAGGTGTTCAATAGTGAAAAACGAATCATTAATTGACACTTTTGTCACTAAAATTTCGAAAGTTTTTATTGAAAAGCTGGAAATTTGATAAACATTTAATTGGAATAAAATATGATTAAAATTTTGTCGAAATATTGGAAAGAGTTTTGAAATTGCTACGGGAAATAACTTGTTCAGTACTTGCGCAGTTATGATTCAATGAATATGGCGCCTATATTCGTTTTTTTTTTCGAATTTTTTAAAATTTCATACTATTATGTTGCAAATATTTTCTGCAGTCGAAATCTTATTCATTAAATTTCATTGTTTTAAATATTAATTACTATGAGATATAACGAAAATTGCAATGAGCCAGTAAGTTCCAATGAATTAATTAATTGCAGTAATGCATTAATCATTTACAAAAGGATGTCGGAATGATCTATGAAACTGCAAATTTCGAACTGAATTGTCGATTCCGAATATTGCAGCATCGGAACGGCAAAATAATTCCGCATTATTAGCGAAAGCTGTTGAAGCGTTTTGCAAACAAATTTCACCGATTTAAAGGTATTCGCGCTATTTATTGCTTTTAGTTTAAATGGGATTGTAAAAACATCTTGTTTAGAAGAAAGAATTCTTTATTTAAAAAATTTCTTTCTTATTTTATGATCGAATTGTTCATCACACGGATTCAAAGGAATTTCAGGTGTTTGAACTATAGCGAATCATTCTGTTTGAATTTCGTAATTGACCAAGAATCAGAAAGAAATTTATGGGAGGCAAAAATTTGATAATTTAATCATTACTTTAGCATGTCCTCGATTTTGAGAAACTGCATTAATGACCGCGGCATGCTATTTTGTTTGGCAGCGAAAAACCATTAAATTTAACCTCACTATTGTTTTGTCCTGTATACATGGTTATGTTTCGAGATCACTAAGAAATCTATTGGGAATGCTTAAAAAGAGGTTTAGAAATTTTAAATGGATTTTTGTACGAAATTTTTGCTGTAATTGATTAACAAATGAAATCAAATCGATATTAATAGAATAAAGTAATTTTACTTATGCTATTTCAAGTGAACGGTTCGCCCCCAGTGAAATAAAAGGAAGTCCAATGAATGAATAATTTTTTTTCCATACATACACTTATTTTGGTCGTCATTTGAAAAGCATGTATTTTTTTCCTACGATACGAGAGATTAGATAAGTCTTCTCTCATATTCAATTGGATGTAAACTGCAATCAGTTATATCATTTTATCTAAAATCGACGATGCTAAAGTTTAATGTTTTGGCACAAAGATTAGGAACCATTCCGTTTCAAATTTTGCCTTAATAATTTAAATTGCAATTTCCTCATTTAAATTTCATCAAATCGTTGACATAAATGAGCCAGAATAAGTTTTATGTGTCTTATAATGATGTTATTGATCCAGATTGATTTTTAGATATCCAAAAATTTTTTTTATTTTTGTTTCAATTAATTTTGTCATTTTCTTCTTTAATTTCAAAAAATATTATAAAACATTTGCCTGTGATCACTAAAATTTATCACTTTTAAAATGCCTTTTGAACATAATTTGAAATATTTTTATGCATTTCATATTTAATAACATAAATGCAAGCATCTGCAATTAAAATATATTTTGAATGGATTTCTGTGCTTCCATTTCTTACATATTAGCATATTAGCATATTTATTATAAGAAATGGATAATATTAATTATAGTATTCTTTATATATAAAATATCTTCATCGTTTTCATAGATCTATTTTTCTTCTGCAGATTGCTGTTGTATTTAAACATATAACATATCGACTGCATTATTCACAAATTGTTTTGACTGTATTTCTGTGTTTCTGTATATTATTTTTTTTTTTCAATATTATTTAGTTTTACTTCGTTGCAATTTTTTGCTGTACTTGCATTGATTGCATTTAGGATTTGGCTTCGTTTTATCTTCTAATATTTTTTTATTTTTTTCCTTAATTTCATTATGTCAAACTTATTCTTCTTTATTAACAGAGTAAATGGTTGCACTTTTATCAATAGAGCGCAGTTACGAAGAATTAAATTATTGAATGATTACACTTGTATTAATTAGTCGTCATATTTTCTTATATATTGGCTTGTACCATATTAATTATTTTCATGATGTCTTAATCAAATCATCTTCATCAATGTTTTTTGCTGATTGATTTGCTTTCTTATTTGTTTTCTTTCTTGAATTTTTGCATAATCATAATAATTGTAATAATTGTCGAACTATTGCTTTTACTGTGATGGACTTGAATTATATTCTGCTCCAGAATTCAAATCTCCTAAATCCTTCCGGGCTCCTCCTCTTTTTCTTATTTTCAACCTATCGCTTTATGAATGATCGATCGATCGTACTTTTTTGTCTGTTAATCGGAATGTTTTGGTGGTAAATATGTTCATCATTTTGGTGGTAAACATATACTTCGTTTTAGGCGGTTAACATGTTTATCGGCTTGTTGATCTCTTGATAAGTTTTTTACGCTTCTTGACTTTTAAACTTCTTGCTTGCAAAAATTACAGTTTTCGGAGATACTAAGTTGAACAAAGAACAAAGAAAGTCAATTCAAATTAATTTATAAGGCATTTTTTTTGGAAGCGGAAATGCAGAGTTCGAATCAAAAAAACGACAAAAGACCCAATATGAAACGATAGAAAATGTAACATAAGTGAAAAATTGAAAATGTATGTAAATAAAAAAAGTGAAAATATAAATAGGGAACAACATCAAAGGAAAATAAGATACATCAGAATTTGATATATACAATTATAATGGAGACAAAAATAGTAAAATGGACAAGTGGAAATGTTTGAAAATTTGCATAACTTGATTTCTAGAAGTTTACAGTATCCAGTCTTTTAAAACCATATTGAATTCTGAATCCTTCAATTAATAATACTACGAATTAATGAAACGAAAAATCCATCGATAAGTGAAATAGAACTAAACGATTTCTTATTTTTTCGCAAAAAAAAAATGATCGAATTTAATTTTATTTCTTTTCGAATTAAAATATGATAAATTATCGAAAAGAAAATAACAAGCAACTGAAATTTTTTAAATCAGAGGGAATAGATTTTTTTTTAAATCTTTTTTACGCATACTTTACATAACGTCCATTCAATTAAGCTTAGAAGATGAAGTGAAAATAAATGAACTAAACAGAAAAACCTTGGAAAGACTAATTTTAATTAGTTGATAAATTTATCAAATAAATCACAGCGATGAAAATCTAATTAATTTTTTAAGCTCGAGGGTATCGGAAGATTTTCCACAAATCGGCCATTCACAAGTTGTGATGTTGGGAATAACTTGCGAATAGCAAGACGACAGAGATGTAAAAGTTTTGACACCTACAATTTATAAAATTTAAAAAGCCAAAGTATTTCTAATATTCATCTTAAATAAAATTGAAATCTATCCAAAAATGAAATAATATATTATTGTTTTCTATTTTTCCTAAAATTTTTGAAGGCTTACAAAACTGAATGCTATACCAATCTTTTTGCTACCCTATCTCTCACAATATATCGTTACCAGTAAAAAATTTGGTACTATTTTATAATTTAATTCATGTAATTCGATTAATTTGTAGTCCTTAGAGTTGTTCGAGAACAAAACAATTCTTCACAATTACCTTAGGTGTAATGGATAAATCGAACTTAAATTATCATATTTTGATTGAAATTTGAAGAAAAGAAGCCATTTCAATTTCTGATAATTCTAACCAATTCTTAAAGCAGAATGATTAAGCACTTGTTATAAAATATCCAAATCTTCGAACGCTTCAATTTGTTTTGAATTTCAATTCATTCACCCTATCCCAATGTATTAATTTATTTTACAAATAATGAAACTAAAATTAGCAAACATACACTTTCTAAGAAATATTTTGCTAATTCGTATTCCTTCTCAATGCTCTGCTTAATTTTAGTTCTCAATGCGCTACAAATTAAGAATAACGGTGTAGCGCCATCATAAGCTTGAGTATTTGGATCACAACATTCTTAAAATAACTGATTAATAAAAATTTTTTTTTTAAAACTTTGAAACAAAACTTTAAAAAACTGGC
>HG738149.1:0-22914 GCA_000499405.2 Onchocerca volvulus
ACACACGCACACACACGGATTACCGATCCAACAAAAAAAATTCCACAACATAGCTTATCAATTTCCATTTCTTTCTTTTTTTTTTTTTTTTATCATTCATGTGAGAGCTGTTAGAATTACGATATTCATACTTCGAATTTAGCATCCACATATGATATAAAAAGCTTACGTACGTATTATGTTGAAAACTTTTGTTTACCTTTTTGTCGTTAAGTAAACATATTGTCGTCATTTTTATTCCAATGAATATCACAAGGAATAATAAACAGTAAAAACGTCATAAGAAAAAAATATCATTGAGCATCAAATTAATCAAACATAAATATGAACGGAAAAAATGCATTAAGAAGTAATATTTCGAAATTTCATAGAGTCTTCCGAAATGTTACCGAATCTGTTTCCAGGATAAAATCTTCTGGAGCATTCAGATGTTTTCTTGTCGGACATTGATGTTTGGAAATACACTTGCCACTGCTGTCTCTTCTTAATCCATAAAATGGTGAGCAATAACAACCAGGTGGATTACATCTTAGAGCACATGGAGCCTGCAAGATAAATGTAAATTGATTAATATATTGGGAGTTTTAATGAAAAAAGTTTTTTTTTTTACTGATTATTTCTCTTTTTGTTTCTCTTTATGTGATAATCGTTTTTTTAGAAAAAAAGAAAAAAAAACTGAAAACAACTGTCTAAAAATGACGCGCTTTCTTGACATTTTATTGCAATTTCATGCATTAGAAAGTGTTGAAAGATTTTAAGCATGTAATTAATTTGTATTAATGAAAACAGTGAAATATAACATTTTTTATGAACGAATAAATAGACAAAAATATTCCTAAATTTATTAGTTTTGTTACAAATAAATATCAATTGATCTGCCTAGTAACTAGTTGATAAGACTATCAATATTTATAAGTTTTGAATCACTAACAAAATCGCTTTGACCACATTTTAGCTCGCATCCCCCGCAATCCTCCCATATTTCGGGTCTTTTACATTTGTGCTTGCGTTGATCCGCATCCACGTACGTAAAAAGTACCACAAATGCCTGATTGAAAATTTACAATTACTTATCGATTTTCTTTAAATCAAAACTTTTTGATTAATTAATTCTTATCAAATATAATTGACAGTCTTTAATTAAAGATAAAATTGATTGTTGAAATGAATTATTCTGAGTGAAAGTCATTTGAGACGTATGTCAAATAAATTTTTCTAAGTGAACTTTTGACACAGTTATCAAGCTTATTATACTACTTTTTACTGTTATTCATATTTAATGAAGAAGCAAAGAAGTTATAATGCTCTAAATTTCTATTTTGAAATTTTCTTTTCTTTTTAAGTGACATTTTTAATTATGTCAAAGGTTACAGTCAATGATTTCGAATAAAATGCTTCTCAAAAAGAATATTTTAACTGTTACCTTTATTTTATTTTGCTCAATTCTATTGCAAAATTTAAATATTTCTTCTTCATGATTTCCTGCTTTACTATTTTCTTGATCTTATGAATAAGAAGAACTAAGGAAGGATTGTCTTTTGATAGTAATTAGCATGAAAATGTTTATTACTATCTCAAGATTTTTTTCTAAAAATTAATTGTTAATTTCTATAAATTGGGAATATATTTACCTAGAATAAACTTTCAATCATATATACATTACTTACAGTTATAAAGATGAAAAATGGATTCATCGGTAAGCAGCAGAACTTCTTACTTTGCATCGATTTACAAATGTATTTCATTGTTACCCACTTTTAAAGAGGAATTTCAAAGGTAGAACAGGTTTATTAATAGTTCTAACTGTGAAAACATAATGATGACATCTTGCAATGTCCGAAATAAACGCAATGAGTCAGCACTTTTTGTTCTTCTGATTAATTTTTTTGATGACTGTAATTCGGCAAGTATAATTCATGAAAAAACTTCCTGTTGAGCAATCAACTTTGCATGTTACGTAAGAACTATTTTAGTCATTTCGTTACGATTGAATACGCCTAAGTTATACTACATAGATTTTTAAATTGATTCTTCAAACGAATAATTAAATTCAGAAAAAGTTTGCATGGACACTATGAAGCGAATAACAGTAAAAGAAGACGAATAAATTATAAATTTTGTTTTTTATTTTTTTCTTTTTTCTTCATTTTTTATCTGAATTGAATAGAATTTTTAAAAATTTTTAATTGTTGTATGCTTTCATGCGAATTCATTCTTCCATTCATTTACTTCTTCTCTGTGTTGTTGCAACTCAGAAAAAAAAAAGAGGAAAAATTTGAGGATTCAAACTTTTCAACTTTACTGATAAGAAATATAATGATCAAATTGAATAATATCAATTATTATTACTTATTCTTTATTATATTACTTATTCAATTATTATTGTTTATTTAGTTTTCAATCATTACTTATTCTTTGCTTGATTTTAAACAAACATAAACGAACTAATTAAAAAAAGAAAACCAAAAAATTGAACGTTCATTCCATCTAGACAACCTCCGTATTAAGTTTCCTCTCATCTTCAAATAAACAAACAAACTAACTAGAGAAGTATGATTGTAGAGAACTTCTATAATCTTGCATCCCAGTAGATGTTTATTTTTTATATCTTTATTAGCATATATTTTTTATTAGCATTTTATTATTAGACACTTTTTTTTATATAGACCTACTTACTTTTTCATGTGTCATGCGCATGACAAGTAAAAGTAAATTAGCGGATGAATTTTTTGACCCCGGCTGCATAACTCCTTCATGAACTCAGAATTTGTTGACCATGCCTTTATCAGCGGCTAATTTCTCCATTCATTCTTAAACAACTTTTCAAGTTCTTCACCGACTGATTTGAAATACTATGTTGCATTCGAATAGGGCGTGTTTAAACTTCTTCGTTTATTTGTTGCTATTTTAAATTACCGGTACCATTTCTTCAAGCTACCCAAAATACTAGAAAGTCAAAAATGAAAGGAAGAAGATCTAGACTTCAACACAAACAACAAAAACCATAACTTTCAATTATCATAACTTAAAAAATAATAACCACAAACTCCAGAATAACATAATGATTGAGGAATGTAGTTGCGAAGCAGAAATGTTGAAGTCATGATAATGTAAAATGAAATATTTCATTCAAGCAATTTATGGATTACCTCTCTGAGTTCAAATATTAAGTCATGTCTTGGATTGTTTCTTTGTTGTAAATGTTCGCTGCTCATTTTGACATAACGTTTCAAGTTTTTATCGATTGATTTGAAATTTTGACACAATGTTGTATTCGAAAGGCACGTTTTATATAGATTTATACTACTTTTTTTTACCTGTCATTCTGTGACAAATAAAAGCAAGTGAGCGGACTGAATCTGTTAACCATGTTTATTTTCTGCAAAGTACATAGCCTTCAGTTACAACACTCAGTCCGCTCGGTAAAGTATGCGCATATTTCAATGCAACGTTCTGTCGAAATTTCAAAACAATAAGTAAAAACTTTCGGAGATTTAAGATTTTAAACAAACCAACATTTACGATTGTTAGTATATACCAGAAATAATTTTTTGTAATAGTAGCAAAAATTCAACAATTCAACTGAACAGTTCCGAATATGTTCAATCAAAATCGAATTTCGAGAATATTTCGGGTGCATCTATCTGCTTTAGTTCATCAAATAATGCCTCTCAGAAGATCAAATTTATGTTATCGTATTCGCTAAGCGGAAGGAATGCGCGATTAATTGCAAATCAAATTGAGGGAGAATGGGCATCAGCGAACAAGCGAAACAGGCAAAAAATGATCAAGAGAGCGACGTGCAGCCAGACTTGAGGATGCGCGATTGCGAACACGTTGGTCGTGTTCTGCAGCTTCAGGTCTGCTTCGTTCTGAACAGAATGAATGCGATAGGCTGAGAATGGCTGATGGCGGGAAAACCGAAATTAATTCCTAAAACTGATCATTATAGAAATTTATATAATCAAATGGTTAAAAATTTTAATAAAATTTACTAATGAGTCATTATCTGTAAAATTATTTCTCAGTGTATGCTAATTCTTATGCTAATCTACAACATTCATCTAAACGATTCCAGTTTTAGCTAAAATGATTCCAATCAAATGATTAATCTTGTACTTACATATCATATCCGTTCTTACATTTCTTACATATCCATAATCTTGTACTTATATGTCATATCCGTTTTTACATTTATTACATATCCATGTACTTATGTACTTACTCCGTTCCAATCTTTTGTATCCAATTAAATTGTATCATAACTTTTTTCCTTTTGCAAAAACTGTTCCTTTTTCAAAAATTATCTTGTTATCAATCGATTATATCCCAACACGCCCAATTTCTAACTCTTCAAATACTCCTGCAAAATTCCAAAAAACCTCTTTTTTCACTCGAGTTAGTTTCACTCTAACTGGACAACCTTAGCCTACGTTACTCCTCTTCAAGTTCCCAATACACATTCCTCTCTAAATTCTCAATCTACATCACCAAATTTCCTTCACTACATGCCTGATTTTCTAATGCGCTGCTAATTATTTGCTATCCGATTACTGCTATTGTGAATAAAGGAATTAATACAAATCTGTCTCAGCCATAGTTCAACAAGCAGCAAGCCTTCCACAACAACAGAAAGAAGTCAAAGAGGAGCAGGAGATCAGCCTCAAAAATGACTTCGTGTTCAGCAATCACGCTATTACAATCGCCTTGTATTCCGCTACAACCCAGCCAATAATTATTGCTTGAGCCTGCATATTCTCATCGGCGCTCTGACCGAAGTATGTCCTCATTGCAAGGCTCTGAAATTTAATGAAGAAACGAAGGGAATGTGTTGCGCCGCCGAAAAAATTAAGCAACCTCAGTTTGAAGAATTATCAGAGCCATTAAAAACTTTGATTGCCGGATATACTGCCGAATCGAAGCATTTCCTATTTAAAATCAGGAAATACAAGTAATGCAAAATTCGGGAATACTAAGTCAGGAAATACAACTTGTGTTTCCAAATGACGTCGTTCTGCTCAGAAATCATAACAACATAATTCACGCCAACTTTCAAAGTGAAAGGATAAATTTATCATAAAGCCGGCTCTCTGCTTCCGTTACCATAAATTCCTTCAAATGTATTACATCGGTCACAGTAAAACATGAAGTACTTGGGTCTGCGCGCTGCTCGATGTACTCAGGAAATGGCAAAAGAGAGGATTGCCACACAATTATATACTAATCTCGCTTTATGACTAAATCACTTCAAACGAAATCGACGATGTAACATGCGCTAAAATACCAGATATCGACACCGATAAGGATTTATGTGAAGTTGTGACGAAAAATATGATATATGGACCTTGCGGTACATGTATCCAAATTCACCATGCATGAAATGCTCTAAGTGATATCCTCGAGATTAGTATCCAACGAAATTACAGGAAACGATGAATCAGCAGAAGATGGCGATAAATTAGCAACCAAACAAATGTGGAATGTGACATTGAAGTAGATAATCAGTAGGTTGCCTTTGCTATTAAAAACATACAAAGCGCACATGAACGTGGAATACTGTAACTCCATTAAATCGATCAAATGCATTTGTATGTGAATAAAGGCAGCGAAATGGGAGTTTTTGGCGTGCAGCCAGGAAGGAATGATAGGAATACGGTATTAATATCGATGAAATCGCACAATATCAACAATGAAACTGTGCTTATAAATGGCGCACAAAGTTCTCAAGTAATTGGGAATATCGTCACCGGATCAATCTGCTGCTGCTTCTCAGAATTGCGTTGTAAACAAAATTACAACACGGCTGATCTTTTGTCATATGTGCAATCAAATATTCCTAAACTAATGTTTGAGCAAAAAGGCATTTACGATCAAATAATGCAAACTATCAATAATGGGATTGGAGAAATCTTCTTTTTGGATGCTCCAGGAGGAACTGGTAAAATATTTCTAATTAGATTGATTCTGGCAGCAATTCGATCTCAAAATGACATAGCATTAGTTCCTGCATCATCCGGAATAGTTAATGCTCATTCCGCTTTGAAGTTGCCATTGAATACGCAATGCATTAAAACCCCCACATGCAATGTTTCCAGTTATGTTGCGTGTTATAGATTGTTTATGTTAAGTGTTATAGAATCGGCAGAAAATCTCAATATCTGCGCAGACAATGGAACAACAAAAAATACTTTATACCCACAAACATTGAGAAATTATGCCGAAAGATGTTATACAACACCATGACAATTATTTTAAACAAGGAGTATTAAAGAACAAGTGGTGCGATACAGTTTCAAAGAGACGAAAATGTATTAGTTCGTTCGGTATTTATACTGATGTTAACAACCAGATTGCATAAGAGAGGAGAAAACCTTAAAACACGATGCAAACTAATAGAATAATTTGAGCCATAACACAATTAAAAAGCAATATGCAGTTGTAATTGAATACGTGCTATATATTTCTTGCCGCCAAAACCTTCCAATTCACAGATAAACGACGAAAATTCACGCAGCAGTAGCATCTGTTCGAAATTTTAGGAATTCCACTTCGGTGTTCATAGTGACACAACAGTAATAACAATCTGACAATTAATTTGAATAATTCAGTTGAACATTCTACCAGCGACAAAAGAAAGAATAATTCAGTGATGAATTTGCCTGAATATTCTCTGATAAGTATTATTAAGAATCACTCTTCACCAATCAATAAAACTTTCCTCAAGGATTCATTTCTGTCACACAAGACACAAAAAACCTCCTCATACCTATTTCTGACCTAGCCGAATCACAATAGTAAAAATCAAATTTCTAATCCAACTAAGCTACAAACTAAATTAAAAACTATCAGTTTTTTTCCTCAGCACTAGAAACATGCTATTTCTCTTTTCTTTTTTTCCACTTAATTTTTTTTTTTCCATCATTGTTACAAGCGCTTTCATCACATTTGAAATGAAATTTAAAAATAATTGTTTGACAAGCGTGACTATTTTACAATATATATTTAATAAGTATGTGTTAAAATCAGTAATATGGTTTACTTATATTTTATTTCTATTTTACAATTTTTTTTAACATTTTTATAATTTAAAGTTTTTTGTTTTTCTTTGATTCGGCTTATGTTTGTTTAAAAGCAAGCAAAATAATAGAATTCAGTTTGATCATTGTATTATTTATCAATAAAGTTAAAAGTTTGAATCTTCAATTTTTTTTTCTTTGAGTTGCAAAGAAATGAATGAGTAAAAGAATGAATTTGCATGAATGAATATAAAAATTAAAAATTTACCTGAAATCCTCTTCAATTCAGACAGAAAAGAAAGAAAAGAAAAAAATTAAAAACAAAATTTATAATTTACTCGCATCCTTTTGTTGGGATTCGCTTCACAATGTCTATTTAAACGTTTTCCTAATTTAATTGTTTCAGGATCAACGCAAAAATCTACATAATAACCTTAGCATATTCAATCGAATTAAATTCATAAGCGAATATAACTTGATCAAAAAAGTGTTTACATTACTTCATCTGGATGAATTTTCTGGAACTTCCTGAAAAATGCAACAGAAGTGCAGTAGAACTTTTCGAAAATTCCAAATATTCCTAATATTTCTATATAATTCTGACAACTGGTATTCACAGGTAAATTTCTCCATTTACGATACCGTAATAAATTGTGTGCTGCTTGGTTAAAACTTAGCCAGAAATTATTATATTACTTTTTGAATAATCTCAAGACTTGTAATTTCTTGATGAACGATTCAGATCGAATTCTATGCCAAATTTCACAAGAATGAAACTAATGAAGAAGAGAAACAAAGAAGCATTTGAACGCTTTCTCCAATTAATAGATTAATTGAGAATATAAGGAATTAAATTGAGTTTTTAAAAATAATTACGGATGCTTATTGATGTATACAAAAGTGGAATAAGTAAAATTTGTGGAATAATTAAAATGTTTCTAAAATGCTTCCATTATGATAACAATGCACGAGAATATTATACTTGCATTATGCAAGCACTTGATAAGGTTTGTTTAAACTTAATGATAATTAGCTTCTCAATTTCCAATTTTTTTTTTTTTTTTTTTTTTTTTTTTGGATCATTCATATAATAGTTGTTAGAATTACGTTTAAAGCATGTGAAATAAAAAAACTTACGTACTATACTGGAATTTTTTGTTTACCTTTAAAAAGAAAACATATTGCACATCATTTTTATTCCATTGAACATCATAAGGGACAGTATACGGTAAAAATGTCATTGGAAAAAAACGTCAAAAAAAACAAAACATTGAACATTAAATTGATCAAACATAAATATGAACGGAAAAAATACATTAAGAAGTAATATTTCGAAAGTCTTTATGACTCTTCCGAAGAATTCCAGTGGGTAACCGAATGTTTCAGGATGAAGTCTCTTGGAGCATCCAGAAATCTCGAACATCGATGTTTGGGAATACAATTACCTTTGTAGTTTAATCTAAATCCATAAGATGCTGCACAATAACAACCAGGTGGATTACATTCCAGAAAACAATAACTCTGAAAGGTGAAGGTAAATTAATTAGTATTTTTAAAGTTTCGGTGAAAAAAGCTTTTATTTTTTGATTATTTTTTTCTTTCTTTTTGTATGATAATCTTTTGTTTAGAAAAAAATAAAAAATAAAAATAAACGTCTAAAAATGATGCCCTTGTATGAAATTACATTAAAATATCAAATTTAATGTAACTTCATACAAGTGTTAAAGAATGTTCAAGCATGTGATTAATTATTATTAATGAAATAACAAAATTTAACAGCATTTATGAATGAATAAATAGACAAAAATATTCCTAAATTTATTAGTTTTGTTACAAATAATATCAGTTGATTTGCCTAGTGATTAGATGATAAATAAAACTATCAATATTTATAAGTTTTGAATCACTAACATAATATTTTTGACCACATCTTAGCTCGTATCCGCCACATTCCATCCATATTTCGTTTTTTCTACATCCGTACATGCCTTCCACGGAAGTAAAAATTACCACGAACGCCTAATTTTTAAAATTTACAATTGTATTTATCAATCTTCTTCAAATCAGAATTTCTGATTAATTTTTACCAAACATAAATGACAATCTTTCACTAAAAATAGAATTGATTGTTGAAATGAATTATTCTAAGTAAACTTTATCTGAGATGTAAATCAGATAAATTATTCTAAGTGAACTTTATGTGATATGTATGTCAAACATATTAAACTGCTTTTTATTCATTACTATTGTTCATATTTAATGAACATAATACTCTAATGCTTTGAATTTTTTTTTAAAATTTGTTTTCAATTTTTTAAATGATTTTTTTGATCATCTCAAAGGTCACAGTCAATGATCTCAAGTAAAAAGATTCCCGAAAAGAATATCCATCCTGTTACCTTTTTTTTTTTTTTTACTTTGGATCAAATTTATTATGAAGTTTAAATATCTTTTCTTCATGATCCTTCCTATTTCACTACTTTATGATTTCATGAATAAGAAGGATTGAGGAAGGATTGTCTTTTAATAGTAATTAGAATAAAAATATCTATTACTATCTCAAGATTTCTAACTAAAAATTAATTATCGCTAATTTCCATAAATTAAACTACATTTGCTGAAAAATAAAATTCGAATAATATTTACATTACTTACAGTTATAAAGATGAAGAATGGATTCATCGGTAAACAGTAGAGCTTTTTACTTTTGATCGATTTGCAAATGTATTTCAGCGTTTTTAAAGAGGAATTTTCAAAGGCAAAACAGGTTTATTAATATTTCTAACTGTGAAAATATAATGTTGAAGTTTTGTGATGTCCAAAGTAAACACAATGAATCAGTAGTTTTTTGTACTTTTAATCCATTTTTTTTAATGTCTGTAATTCGGCAAATTTGATTCATGTGAATATTTCCGTGTTGAGCAATTAACATTTTTTAACGGAAAAAATTCATCTGCATGACGTAACGTAAGTGGGTATTTTATCAAGTTAGATTCTGTTATGAATCTAATTCAATTAAATATGCTTAAGTTATGCTACATAGATTTTTGCATTGATCCTGAAACGATTAATTAAATTAGGTAAAAGTTTAGATAGACAGTATGAAGCGAATTCCGAGGAAAGGATGCGAATAAATTGTAATTTTCGTTTTTTTATGAACGTCATATTTTTTCTTTTCCTTTAATTTTTTTATCTGAATTGAATAGAATTTCAACAAATTTTTAATTCTTACATTCATTCATTTCTTCTTTGTGCTGTTCCAATTCAGAGGAAGGAAGAAAAAACTAAAGATTCAAACTTTTCACTTTATTGGTGAGTAATATAATGATTAAATTGAATAATATGATAATTTTCAATCATTACTTATTATTTTGCTTGCTTTTGAACAAACACAAACCGAATTAATCAAAAAAAAACTTTTAAATATAAAGATGTTGCAAATTGTAAAATAGAAATGAAATATAACCATATTACTGATTCAGTTATACATATACTTTTTAAATATATATCATGTTAAATTCAAGCTTGTCAAATGATTATTTTCAAGTTACATTTCAAATACGACAAAAACGCCTATAATAAAGATGAAAAAAATTACAGGAGAAATTAGAAATTTATTAATCATTTGTCAATTACTATCATTTTTTGATCATTTAAAGTAAATTATTAGATCAAATAATTTATACAGAAATACAGCCTTTTCCAAAATAAGTTTCAATATAAATAATGATTTAATGCTTAATAACTAAATGCTGAAAAAGATTAATATTTAATAAATGTTTCTAACACCATGAATTTATCAAACGATTTTCAATGATTTCTTTTTCAGACATTGCTTAATATAAAAGCGAATCATTAAAATATTCATTGTAAGAAATATGAAGAAATATGCTTATCAATAGAATAATTCATTTAATATTTTTATTCAATCCATGAACTCTTATTTGTCACATTTTATTTTATAAGCATTTATCAATTGATTCTCGATTTTCGATTTCAGTATCGTTTGGTTCTCAATAATTTTGATTCCAACTTTATCTTTCTTCTCCGTTTATTCTTTTTCTTGGCTCTTCTTATTTTAGACCGATGATCAGATTATCGATTAAATGGTTGCAAAATTTTCATAAAATGAAAACAAGAAAATTAATGGAAAATGTGTGAAATTCTAATGTGTCAAGTGCAAAAAAAAAAAAAAAAAACACCTTTTGATCATCTTTTTTTAAAAATATTTTAGCGACACTTCTTTATTCCTTACTTATTTCGAAATATATTTTGCGCAATTTCCAAGCGTAATTATCATTAAAAAATTCATTTTTTCACCAAATTTTTACAGCAGCATTAAAACTGAAAAATTATTTCAACTGAAAGATTTGTTTATTGGGGACTGGAATTTGGTACAGATGATTGTATTTTGTAATGAAATCCTTGATATGACGAATTTTATTTGCCGCAATTATGGTACAGAGTTAATTGAGGAATATCGATAATATAACCGATAATATGTACTTTCTTTGATAGGAGGAAGTTATCTGAGGATTAATGGTTTTGGGGATTAATAGGGTTTGATGAGATCTGGAAGTTGAGTTGGATAAAATCGATAATTTGAACTTCCTTTTGGAGAAAATAGGAAATTATCTGTAAGTTATAGATATTGGGAATTGATAGGATTTGATGAGGTTTGCAAGAAACTAATCCAGCATTAACAAATAAGATATTAAAATCAAGTACACATGAGAAAATTTTCTGAATTTTTAGAGCTGATAAGCCTTTTTTAAATATGCTCATTTGCAATTTGCATAATCAAATATTTTTGCCTTTTCAACTCGAGTCAAAATTCGTTTAAACAACTTGATGAGCATTATATGAACGCAAGCCGAAAATGGAGCAAAGTTTTTTTCTTTTTTCTTTTTTTTATAGAAAGGAAATTGAAATTGAGCTTGATAATGATGGAGAAGGGGAAGTTGTCACAGAGCTATTAATTTCATTAAATGTCATTCTTGTCATCGTAACTGTCGCCAAGTTTGCATCATCGAATGATTCTTTCCGATTTTTCTTCGCATTTTTTGTTCATTCTGATTTCCATGCCGTAGAATAATACTTATCATCATAATTAACAAAAGGTTTATTCATTCACTGATCTTTGCTCGGCTAATTTGTTTCAGAACTGTTTTTTCAACTTAATTGTTCAACTTATCGATAGCAGTCATTACAGTTCCTTGAAATAGGCTTTCGATATCAGTGATTCTGGTATTTTCAATTATTTGTTACCAACTGGCTAAGTTTGTTTATATTTATATTTTTTTGGTACGAAAATTTCAATAATATTGCAGAAATTCGTATTTTTTAATAAAAAACAGAGTAACGTAACCGATATTGCAGAAAAGGATAGAGATTTAAGAATAAGAATTAGAATGCTCCAGAAGTAGTAACAATAGAAGGTGATAGTCCTGCATAAGTAATTGATTGAAGTACCGCGTGAACAGCTACAAAATAATTTAGCATTTAAATTGGAAAATCTGGAAGCAATAAAGAAATTATTATGTCAAAGGTCCTTTGCTATTTTACATTTTCGAATCCGGAAGTTTTTTTTATCAAAAATGCTACTGTCAGCCTCAAGAACGCTTCTATTTTTGTCAGATGAGTAAAATTTGAATTCATTGTTAAATTGTCTCGTTTTAATTTAAGACAGTAATTTTGGGATTTCTCGCTGCTGGTAAGACTTTATTAATTTCATTCACTCTTTTCTGTTCTACTCAGAAATAAGGTCCACATACATCACTATTTATCTGATCTTTTCCCTAATATGAAGATGAGACTTGAAAGTTCAGTGAAAAGAAACTTTACTTAAAAAATTAGGTTAAAAATTAGAATTGCTCAATGACATCTTATCGATTAAAGTAACATGTTTGAAGCACTACTTGTTCCACATCATAATCTTGAACAGAATGTGAAGCAAATTTTTTCGGAGTGCAATCCCAAAATTTTCTTTAAAAAACAGTTAAAACGACCAAAAAATCTATATTTTTGCACTGCCATCAATTTTAATATAAATTTCCTCAAATTTTACAGAAAATGTAATATTCTAATGAAAGAGTAAGTCATTTCGATTTTACGAAGAGTCTCAGTAAGTCATTTCAATTTTTTCACGAAGAGCTTTTTCTTTCTGATCGTGACAAAATAATAGATTCAATTCTGTTTTTCAGTTCTCACAATTCCTTCAATTTTGTTGTTTCACTCACTTGGAAACGAACCTCAAGCTTGGATAATTAAACCTTTATTATGATTAATTTGTTAATCAATGGACGCAGCAATTATATCAACAACATTTATATCACCAGCACAATTTCGATAATATCAAAATGATAACTTTCATGAAGAAATTATGATGGGAAAAACGGGGATATAGGGTTGCACAATCAAGACAATTGATATACCACGAGCTGGACCATCCGACCGTGCTCGTGGTTGCCATTCCTTTGAAATGATTTTTGTACTCAGGACCCTCTTTTGCTTCATGGATGAAGGATCCTGATATCATTTTCGTGCTACAGGAAAGATCCCTTGTTGTCTTGGGAGCATGCGCGTTTGTTAGCGAACGATGAAAGAGAGCTTTTTTAAACTAAATAGACGAAAAATGATTTTACAATTAACCATAGCAAATAAGCAATGTCAAATTTAAAACAAAGAAATCACTGGTTCGCTTCTTTTATCCTCTTGATTTTAGCGATACATATCATGTAGCAATTTTAAAAGTGCTGTTCGTGTTGGAAAAAAGTAAAATTTAGGCTAACAAAAACATTTCACATCAAATATCAGTTTGAAAGTCGCAATTATAAATTTTTTTCGATATAATCGGAAGCTGAATTGAATGCTTAAAAATGAAGATTTAACCAATCATTTTTGATCAGACTTACATATCGGCTGCTTCATCCTACACCTTCTATTCACGTTTCATTACTTTTCAATTAATTCCGTCTGATGGATAATTTTACTTTTCAGGCTTTCAGTTGCAAGATGCTTCCTTCTTTTTATTCCGACCCACTTATGAGAGATATTTATTTGATAAGCAAATCATCCCAATACATAATTCAAATCATTAGAATAGACAAAAAATACGGCATGATGGGATAATTAAAGCGAAACGGAAAGATTTGAACAATTCAGAGAGACACAATAATATTAAGTCTTTTGAAGTCAAAAAAGTTCTGATAGTATGAGACAGGGCGTAATAATCTCTTAAATGGCGTTGACTGCAAAAGTAGGAAATTATTTCTGTGATCAGTTAAATCTTGTCTGGCGTATTGTTCCAGAGAACTATCATCTTAAATAATTAACTTCTAGACCAATTAAGTAATTTCAGATAAGTATTCTCGAAATTTTGTTTCCATTAAGTCTTTCTGATTTATAGGCAACTCTTACAAATATATTATACCATTCACGTTGTGTGGCTAAATTTAACTAATCTAATATAAATAAAAATATAAGTGTTCGCTTGTTCAAAATCTTAAATGTCTGAACGTTTTCAAATACACGCCATATCTATATATAAAAATTCGTATCTATTCGAATGCAACGTTGTGTCAAAATTCCAAATCAATCGATGATGAACTTGAAACATTGTTTGGCAAGTGACAACGAACATTTACATTTTTATTTATGTAGATGAAAAGATATTTGCCTATTCACACAAATATTCAAAAAATTCTTTGAATATACTCACTGAAGACTATGTCAAGAAGAAATCCTAATCAGAAGTGAAAAAAGTCGTTGCAGAGGTTATTATCCAACCTTTCTGAAAGCGAATTCTGACATTGAAGCGAATAATTGCCAAATTCTTCGTTGTCATCTGACAAATCAGTTTTAAAACATTTCAGTCCATCGCTGATAATTTCTGTTTTAAAATTCGTAAAAAAGTTTAATTCCTCATTGCGAACAATAAGAATGTTTCGAATTTTTCGAAATTTTTTTATCCCTTTTTAAATTTGTTTTTCTGACATTCATTTGATATGAAAAAGAAGAAAAAAATAGACGAAAAAAAAGAAAGAGAAAGAAAAAGAGAAAAGGAAAGAATTTGTTTTAATGAATTGAAATATTACCTGAATTTCTTCTGGGGCAAAATTAAACTTACCCCTCCTTGTTTTGTTTTTTTGTTTTTTTTTTTCTTATCATCTTAAATATTCCTTTCCTGTCAGCAGAATAGATTATCTCTGCCATTACTACGCCATCTTTGCTATTTACAGCTACGAACATCCTTTTGTACTTAACTTTGGAAGACATTGAAATGAGCAAATTAGTGAAATTTAATTAATCGCTCGCATTGAAATGGGAGGATTTGTTGCGATTAGCAAATGATAAGTTTGTCTCTTCTGTAGCGCAAACACAATGCTTTGAAATCCTTCCGAAAAATGGTCGACGAATGCGATAACTTGACAAAAAGCGCCAACAGTTAGCTTTTCAAGTAACTAAAGTTGAAATTCGTTATCTCAAAAACTCTTGCTTTTTATTGAAACGAAAATTGAAAATGTCGCCGTGTTATTACTGACTTCACCATATTGCGATAATAACGGTAAGTACTGCTTCATTGTTCACCATTTGAATTACAGTAAAATGATCAGGCAAAAGAGTTCCTGATGAAGTCCATCTGTTTGAACGCTTGAAGGACATTTGCACTATCGGTCACGCTTTGACGAGAAGGTGCTAAGCGAGCTCAATTCACTCTTCGGTATGTTGCGATGCACACAATGGGCAAGTTTTCGTAAGTTTGCCTTTGCCTTTAATGATTGACGAAGAAGCGATCGAATGGGCGAAAGTGGGACGCGCAGAAGTAAGGCACGTAAGATGCGATGAAACGAGCATTTTTGGTTGGAATATTTTGTGTTTTTTTTGTTGTTGAAAAGTGAACAAAGAAATTGGTACGACAGCGATAACCTTGGAAGTCTAACTTTTCCTTCCAGAAAATTTGTCTTTTCTTTTTCTCTAAGCTTTTTTTTTTTTTATTATTTCGAATAAAGTGCGAGGACACACACACACAAAAACACACAGATAGCGGCATGTCGTAGTGAGAGCTATCTTGAAGAGAGCACTTCATAGAACTTGATTTCAACTACTCTTCATCTGCTCGATAGTAAATTCAAAAATTCATTGTTAATCTGCAGAAGATTTTAAAACGAAAAAGTCATTCTATCAAGTGATTCATTGATAATCAAAAATACTAATCAAATGCGCCTGCGATCCCTTTGGAGTAGCGCTGTGATGAAAAATGAAGTTTGCAAGGATACGGATCAAAATTAAAAATTCGCATTTGCGTTGAATTTCAAGATTTTATTCGAAATTGAACACTTTGAAGCGATTGGAGATGCGATCGGCGAGGACGGAAATTAGCCTCAATAAAAGATTATTATCATTGTTATATTGCCGTATACATTATGTTCACCGCAAGAAGATCCATCGTAATATTTGCGATTTATGTACGAGAGATCTAAAAATTAATTGATAATCGACTTATATCAAACCGAATCATTTCATTTACAAAATTATATTATTAAATTAGATTTGATCAAGAAATCTGACACTAAAATCACATTAACCAATGTGATTTTAATTACATTGCATCCTTCGTATTATCAATCAAGAAGATAGTTGCAACTAGGACGAAAAAAAAAAGAAAAAAAAAAACAAAATTTCGAAAATTAATAATAATAAAGTTTTGAAATAGTTTGAGCAACTTTTCACACTGTGTAATTCAATTCTTCATTTCTATTCATTTTCAATTCCACCCCAAATACTATGATACTTGTGCAATGCTTGTTTTCAATTCCTTCATCATATCGGAAATAATCATCTGATAAGTATTTCCAATTTTCGAAACCAAAATGTTTGGAATATAAATACTGAAACAGAAATTAATAATAATAATAAAGTTCTAGCATATTGAACAAGAAATATGACGATGTGATTACTGTAACAATTCAACTTTATGGTAAAAGTATTTGCTGGAATTGAGTGCTTTCAGTGTTAATTAACTTCTTTGTGTTTAATAATGATAGTTTCGTTAAATACAAGAAAAAGAAAAAATGAGAACTTTCTTTCGTTTTTAAAATGTACACATTTGAGATGTTCAAAAAAAAAAGAAAAAAAAACCTGTCGAATCATTTTTAAAGATGTTCAAAAAAAAACTTGTGAAAATATTTCAAAAATTTAAAAAAGTGCAAATTACAAAATGAAATCAAGTGATGAATTATTCGAAAATTATTCGAAAAGTAAGAATTTAGTCGAACAGATAAGAAATATGCTTTAGATCAAGTAATCTTGGCAAATTTTTAGATTTCTTCCATTTCCTATTCATATATTTCTATTACTAGACATAGAATTGCCATTTAATGATTATGTTCGGAAAAAAAAATCTAAATTTACTTTTTATTCCCAGGAAAATGGAAATTTCTCGAAATATTAAAAGATTAAAAATTATTTAATAGTATTATTCTAGTCAATAAATGAATTGATTTGAAGAAGAAAAAATTTCTGCAATGTGACAAATATGCTTACTGATTATTTTTTGATAAAAATGTCATTTCTGATCATTAATTTTTGATCATCCATAACATTTTATCAATCAATAAGTTGATAAGTTGATTAAATATAGTCAACCCGTTCTGAAACATTTTTTTCTGTTTTGAAAAGAAATTGTTTTGCCGAATTTTTGAAAACTCTTAATATTCCAAAGTTTTCGTGTAACAAAGCATATAGTATCACGCTTTCATTAAATGCACAATGTGAGTATATGATTAATTAATTAATTACAATTAATTTATCTACCAATTAATGATTTTTGACATATTCTACGGAATGGAATTCTCAAAAATAAACAATCATTTTCTATGGTAACCTTTTGATGATCAATAATCACAATATCTATGAATGATCTGTTAAGTAATCAAAAACAGTGTCATTTATAACTTGATCATGGAAGCTAAAGGTATTAAATTCGTAATAAATGATAAGAATAATGATCAAAATTTCGAAATTATGAATTTATAATCATAGCGCAGTCAAATATATTTTTCTCAATCAAAATAACTTTACTGTCTTCATTAATTTATTAATCGAAACGAATACCATAACAGCGAAAAAAAGATAAATTTACTTATTTTTTATATTGTATCAATCATTGCTTTGATGATTCGACGAATTAGATGAATCCGGAAAATCGCTTTAATTTTTCCCCATATCATCATGATTGAAATTTCGTAATTGATATATTTTTGATTTTAAACTTATTTACGTATAATATCGATATGTTTTCGTTGCCAAACAATCAACGTATAAAAGAAATAATAGTTATTTTCGTCTATAGTCAAAGAATTATTGAATTGCTGAAGTTGCGATTCTAAAAATGCAGTAAATAAAATTGTGCGATAATCTCGAGAAAATTGGCAACAAAAGTAATCTCGAAAAAAAAAACGGCAACATATTTACATGAAAAAAAGTGCAAAAAGTAAAAAAGTTACAAAAGCATGTGCGATTTTGCCTAAAAAACGAATAAATTTGAAAAACGGAAAGAATTTTATGGGCATAATCTTTCTACATGTAGAAATTTTCAAATGTTAAGCTTTTCTCAACGAAAATCTGAGATTTTTTTTTTTTTTTTTTTTTGTCAATTAATGAATAATTTAAATTGAATAATTTTTTCGTTTTCTAAAGAATATTTTTTTTTAATGAATTTTCAAAATTAGATGAAAGTTGATTTTTGATGAACTTTTCCATCATTTCTTTCTTTTTTTTTTCCTTACAAAAAATTGCAATCTGCAAACAAAGCAAACTGGTGTTTTTTTACAAATGTTATCATTCCCCACATTTCCTCTCTCCGACTTTTTTTACCTTTCTTTTTAGTTTTGAGTGCATTAATAGAACAAATTGACATTCCAAGGTTAAGGAATGAATTTCCGATCAGAAGGTATCATCTATGAATAATGCAGTTAAAATAATCATCGTTATCGTGCTTTCATCATCACTTTTAAATCAATAATTACTCCAAAAAAGTCGATCTTTCCTGATTTCAGAATCCATGAAATGACCTTTCGAACATCGTCAATGCATTTAATGCAGTCATTAAATATTAGTTAAAAGTTCTAATTAAGAGAAAACTAGCGATAAACAAAGGACAGGAAAAGAGAAAAAAGTAGTAATGTTTAAAAAATTTTTAAATCAATCGATGAGAGAAAAATTCAGAATTTCGCAAATGACCTATCGTTTTTTAAGTTGACCTTTTCATAAGTAACTACATCGTAGTTGCTCAATAAAATTTTCACTGATATTATTCGTAATGAAATCTTCAATAATATCATTCATTCTGTGATCAGAAATTTGAGTTCATGAGCGCGAATACAAAACTTATCAATGCAATAATCTAAAATAGAATAATTATAATTTGAAAATTTAAAATAGAATAATTATAATTTGAAAATATTGGAAATAGTATAGCAGTTGAGCTATTTGAAGAAAAATTTTGAACGAATAGGCTTATTCATATTTTTCAAACTTTTACAACAAACCCAACATTTGTGTTAATTGTATTGCTAACACGGAGAACTTTTTTTTTAAAATAATTTTTTTTTATTAAAAAAAAAAAATTTTTTTTCCGAAAAAAATATTAACGATAATTTTAACATTACAAACTTTTTTCCACTTTATGCACACAAATATTATTGGTCATTGAAAAATGCCAAAAAATTTTAATTTCGAATTTCTATTTTTCCTTTTACAAGGAACTAAATTTTTCTGATCCTTTGAAAAGTAGAATTTGAAGGTCATTAGGGCTTGTTTCAAAATTTTTTAACATACAAAGTTATTTTTATATGTGTATTTAATATCATTCCCTTGACAATGATATTTAAACGAAATTGCACTCTTATATTATGAAATTTTATTTTAGATTAATTAACTTAACAATACTACGCTATTTTTAATTTATCAAATTTAACATTTCATAAAAATTAAAAAGAAAAAAAACAATGAAATGATTGTAATGGTTTTAATATCTTTAATTAATGAAATATTTTATTGTTACATAACATTGTTTATATTTATATATCATTTTACAATTGAAATGAAAATCCAAATGATTTCCATTTTTATCGATCAATTTTGCATCATTATTTCAAATAAAACAATAGATTTATTTCCCTTCTTATATTTTATTTTTAATTGTTTACTTGATTGAATTAATTAGATGTACATAAATTTATGTGATATAGCCTTCTAAATTTTTGTTTATAAAAATTTGTCTCTGTTTATGAAAATTCGTTATTTGATTATTTTAAAGTACGTCTGAATTTTTTTCAAATATAACAGCAATCAAAGTTGATCTATTTTTAACTTGTTATTTGAAATAGAATACATATCATAAATGGTATTGATCAAAAATAATTTATAATCAGAAGTGTTGCAAAATTTCAATAAAATATGATAAAATGAATATAAAAAGTTTTTTATACCGTCTTTCTATAAAATTATGCCGATTTTTTGAAGATGAAAACGAAAATTCTAGAAAGTTCACTAATTAAAGTTGTAAATTAGTGGAAGAATTTAAACTTAGATTTAAAAAAAAAATTTATTTTTCATTCTTCCAGAAAAATTCAAATCCAATTTCGCGCATTTCATAGTTAGCTTCTGAGAAAGCCTTTCTTAACTTGAAAAAATTTTACAGTAATCCCATCATTTTAATTACTTTGTTGCCTAATTAATAACCAAATTTGTTCGTCCTTCATCTCCTATTTCCGTACAATAATCTTTTTCAACAAAAAATTCGTCGTCCAAAAAAAAAAAAAAAAAAAAAAAAATCAGTAGCATAGCAAGTGCCTGGGAAAATTTGTTAAAATTGAGTAAACTTTGGCCTAATGTTAAAGAATACAATATATGAAGCCTTATGGACGATCCTGGTGAAGAAAAGAGCTTAGCAATAAGCCTGTTTAGCGTTTGGTCCTAGCATTGGAAATCCAAGGCTGAAATAAGTCTAAGCCTCAAGCTTAAGGCATGCCTCCATCAAAAAGCGTCTTCTCTATTGAATTTAGGATTATGCTTCTTCCTGAGATGCTTCTGCTTTACTTTCAAGTTTAGTTAGAAGACATTTTAAATAGTAGCAGTAGTTCTTATTTTCCTTTATATATATATATATATATATGTATATGTATATTAGCTTTCAATTTTTTACCTTTTAAGTTACTATGCATTTTGCAATTTTGCAAATATTTTGCATTTTCTGGAAAAATATGATATATTCAACTTGCATTGTATGTTATGCATGTCATGTAATTTTTGCATCAATTCTTCATAGAATGGCTAGCATGTATGCAAAAGTAATTATAAACAATTTTTGCTATATTTATCATAAAATGGCTCAAAAATCAATCATCTTTTTCTTTAAGTAATATTTTTAAAGGGGAGTTATATTCTGCTTTTCTTGGTAAACTTTAGTTATTTTCTTTCATCTATTCATTCTTCTTTCTATATTTGTCTTCTAATTTTTTTGAATTTTTTCATTTCACCAAAAAAAAAAAAAGTGATATTTGGATAATATTTATTTAAAAAAGAACAATGAAAATTATTTTAAATTGAGAATTGCGAAATTTCTCTTTCTTCTGAAGAGATGGTAACTTTTTGTTTTTTGTTTTTTTTTTTTTTTTTTTTTGAATTTTCAACGAGTTAATCAACTAAATGATAATATTATGCAATTTTTTTTTTTTGTAAACTTTAGAAGATTCAAAAATTATAATTTGAAACAATAAAAAGAGAAAATAACTTGCATTGCTATGTTTTTTTTTTTTTTTTCCTTCATGCAAATATAAAATGAATATTTGCGCCTATATTTCAGCATTATTTGATTATACTTCATAAATAACTTATATTTCAAAATTTTATTGATTGAACAAAGTTTCGTATAAAAAGCTAATTATTTTTCCAGCAAACTTCGTGGCATATATCATTTGAGGAACATTAAATATTGATAAGATATGATATATTTTCATTCTATTCTATCTCAAGTAATAAAAATTTTGATTTGATTAAAATTTAAATTTAAAAAAAAAATATATATATAAGGAGAATATATGGTTTATATGTTAGTGTTTACATGCTCTTGAGGCATCTTTGAGGTCAACAATTCCCTACAACAATGTTCACATTTCTCAAGCGACAACAATTCGTTTAATTTTTGAAGGTAGCAGAATGTTGATGAACTTATGCGGCACAAAATAGGCGATTGTCGCTTTTTCCTTTTAATGTCGTAAATCGAAAAAAAAAAAAAAAGAGCGATGATTATGTGATAGGGAAAGAGAGTGATATGAAAAATTGTCAAATTTTTAAAAATTCGCGAAATGTTGAGAATTGACTTATTATAAACGAAATTACATTTATATTTTAGAATAAAAATGAAGAAATCATTAAGAAGAAGTATAACTTCTATTCATTACTTTTTCATTTCAAGTCAAAACTTACTTATCAATCTGTTTATTGTGTCATAGAAATTGAAAATTCCGCCTATTAAACTAACTCTCTTCTTTGTCATTCATATTCTTATTCTTTCGTTTCTCTTAATAGGACATTATTAAGCAATTCTTTTTTTTTTTTTTTTTTTTTTTTAGAAATAAATGCAACTGTCTGAATATTTTCGAGACATTTTCAAATCAATTGTTTTTTTTTAGTTAGAAAATTATGAAATTCTTAAATAGTTTTTATATTCTTTTTAGCAATTTATCAAACTAATCAATGAATTAAATGAAAAGAAACAATTTTAGGGCAATAACATTGTTAGAAACATTCCAGGATGATCCTAATAATTCTATATTCAAACAGATTTTTCGCTATATGATATCATTTTTTTTTTTTTTTTTTTTTTTTTTTT
>HG738149.1:22938-88368 GCA_000499405.2 Onchocerca volvulus
AAAAAAAAAAAAAAAAAAACCTTTTTCCATCATTTTTCTTCTTCCACTTCTTTTTTCATCTTCTTCTTTCTTCAATGATTATTTCAAAAGAACGAAAAAGTTCGTTGTTGTTCCGTTTTTTTTTTTTTCTGTCAATTGTACATTCCATTCAGTATGCAAGTCATTTTAATCAAATTGGACATTTTTTATGAGAGATTGCGGAAGTCATGCGCAATGTACCTACCTATAGCATTTTTAGCATTAAGCGCGCAGCTCATAAAAATTTGTGAACGTTGTTGACCTTGATATAAAGGTGATGGTGAGTGTGTGAAGGAACTTTTTTGGTTTTGTGATTGGTATAGGTTGGAACCGACCGATGAGACTCGCTTACTTTTCTCGCATTTTATTTAGTATCTATGATCAAGAAAGCCGAAAATTTTCAAATCAAAATAATCATCATTATGATCACTAAGAGCGAACTTCTCCTTTTTTTTTTCCTTCTTTCTTTTTTTTTTTTTTTTGCGACAATCAATTCGCTAAATCGCTCATTAGATCATATGAATATTTTGTAAACAAAAGAAGCAAATTCTTGTTTAATGAATGCCGGATCGTAAAATTTACGTTTTACAAAAATTTCATTCTTGCTTTCTATCAGAAATGAAATTACGAACATTATCAAACTTGAAATTAAAGTAGATGATGAAAAGATTCATTATTGATAATGAGAAATTTCAGTTAGATGGAATTAGAATCTTGGTTTTCTAAATTCGAATCCATATGCTATGATGTTAAAAGGTAAGAATTTTTTTAGAACAAAAAAAAAAAAAAAAAAAAAAAAAAAAAAAAAAAAAAAAAAAAAAAAATTTTTTTAAAAAAAAAAAAAAAAAAAAAAAAAAAAAAAAAAAAAGACATCTTGGCTGATATCGAGACGGTGTAACATTTTTGTTGTTTATCATTGGAAAGAGAAGCTATGTTGCATGTTTGCGTCGCTTTAAATTTCGAAATTTTTCTATTACCAACAGACTAACAAATGTTGAATTGAAAATTGAAAGTTTCAATTTTTAAATTACTTAACTCGAACTTCGATTAATTCATTGCAAAAGATTCAAACATCATCATCATCATCATTAGATGCTATTATAATTATTGCTCAAAATTTTCTATAAATTTAAAAATATCATTTGTGAAATAAAGAACATTATTTACATGCATAAATCTTCGTCTTAAAAAAGCACACAAGTATGTGTGTCAATATAAATAACTTGGATTTTATTGAATATGATTCTCTCCTTCAGAATCTTTCATAAATTCACACACATACATATACTTACATCAAGCCAATTCATTCATATTTTCTGAAGGCTAATTTTCTTCATTTTATCTAGCAAATTTTACATTTGCAATGAATGAAGAAATTTCATAATATGCGCTAATTGCATGAGAAAGTCATTCACATTTGCGCCCTATTTTTTGTTGCAAATTAAGAAAAGAAAATGAATTAAAACAATTTTTCTTCTAACAAGAAAGAAAAATTGCGGATTCTCACCGAAAATCATTTATTCGATATTGCTGTTGTTACATCATTGTTTCCAGGTATATTTTGAAATTGTTGATTATAATTAATGAATTTTAATTTAATTTAACAATGACAACAATATGTTTCCCGTTTTTCTATTATATCTGAATTAATTCGGATTAATGATGATAGTAGAAGTGATTATGATTTATGAGATAATAATGGAAGAAGGAAGGATCGTAGGAGATTATGGTCTACGAACTGATGAGCTCATTTAACCCAAATAAAAAGTATCACTTTCTTATTTATAGAAATATTTTTTAAAGGAAAGATTTATGCATTTAATTTTTCAATACCTACTCTTTGCAATTTCTTATCGTATTTTTTGGATTCAATTCTTGACGATCCAATTCTTGTAACCTTCTTTATGATTTTGGAATCATTTCTGATTTCATTAATCCTTCAAATCATCGGTTTCTATATTTCCGTTTGTTCCTTTTAATGGATATCAAATAGATTCATCAAATGGTTCGAAATATTTGAAATTACTTTTATGAAAAGGAGCAAGAACTATCAAGATTCAATACAGTGTTTCTTTAATGATCGCAAAATGTTGGACAATATTATGCATTTAAGAAAAAGTTTTTTTTTTTTTTTCAAGCGATTCGAAATGATTCTGACGTGCAAATCGATCATTTGAATTTGGTATAAGGGCGAAAAACTAATCAAACTATCCAGTAGCTGGTTTCTTCTGAAATTTCCTTCAGAAATAGCTGGAATACGTAATAAAGCTGTTATATTCGGTAAAGCGAATGATTAGAGGAATTGTAGGACGAAACGTCTTCAACCTATTCTCAAACTTTCAATGAGTATGACGTCTCTTGTTTGCCTTAATGGGCGTAAGCATTGAATGTGTATTCCACGTACGCCATTTTTGATAAACAGATTTGGCGCTATGAAAGTTGAGTTGAAGTAAAGTTATAAATTATTTTGCTAATATTATTTACTTTAACTATCATTATTTATCTTTTGATTTTTCGATTTATTGAGATATATACGTGAAATATTATATTCGAGATACATAAATATCTTTTCTCGATATACTTATTAATATCCAGCAAATTATTTATATAAATTCATTAAAAAAAAAAACTTGTCAATAGATTTATCATTATATCAAAAATGTCTGTCTCGTTTGTTTCATGTATTTGCAACTGCCATTGAATGAATAATTTAAGTTTTATAAAAGATTTTTTTTTTTTGAGATAAATATAAATTTCATAAATGGACAGGAAGGTTAAAGTTTGTTCTGCCCTTTTAGTTGAAAAGTGCGAGAGACACAAACATTCAACACTTCCTTTTAAAATTTACTTTTATTTTTCAAGGTTAGATAGATTAATTGAAGGGAGGAGTGGCTGAGTTATCAACATTATAAAGTTTGACTATTTGCAATTGAAGTTTGACAGGCAATGGTTCATTTCAAGGCTTTAATATGTCATCTGTATGTGACAAAGTGCGCGACAATGTTTTCTCATCATATCTAATGCGATAACGGAACGAAAAGCAAGTTGAAAGTTGTGTAAGTAAATATTAATCGTGAAGTATTTTTTTTTTTTTTTATAAAGTAAATTTTTTATGCATAAAAGCAATTTCAATGACTTAATATTCTTTTCTATTGTTTAATAAGAAATCTAATGATAAGATATCAGTAGGCTAATAATTATACTTCTTTTAGAAAAATAAGTATTTATTGGAATTAATTTCAAAATTTTCTTACAACTTTAATTATATTACATCCGAATTTCATTTTCTTCTTTTCCTCTTCAATTTCGTTCCAATTTTCAATTCGAAAATTTTGAAAAATAAATGAAAGAGGAGCAATAAAAATAAATTTTCAAAAATTATGTCATCGGCCGATGCCGCCAGATGACAATAATAATTTTGAAAAAGGTTTGTTGCTTTGCTATTATAATTAGAAAATGTGTTATTGTACATTCCATTAAGTGATGTCGATGACCGTTATTATTATTACTATAAAATGTATTATTATGCTGTCAGCATGAAAAATGATAAATGAAAAAAAAAAAAAAAAGAACGAAATCCCTAGAATATTATTGATTTTCAGATGATATCGAGATCATGTCGCGAGATAGTTCAATTTTAAAACTTGGAAAAGAGAGGGAGGAAAAAAGAACTTTGCACTCATTTTTTATCTCCCTCTTTATTACTGTATTTCATTCATCCATTCATCCTTTCATCCTTGCAAAATCATAATCATCATCATTATAATCGCCTATTATCATTATTTTTTTTTTTCATCTTACTTTTTTTTACTTTTTTTTTCTCTCTCTCTTTCGCCTATTAGACATCTTTTATACATTTCAAATCTAGCGTAATTCTCAAAATTTATAATATTCATTCATCTTTTTTTTTCAAAAAAAAATAAGTTTATTTAGCTTTTTTTTTTCTTTCAATTCAAAATCATTAATTCTTCACAATTGATTTCACTAATTAAAGTAATGAAATACAAATGTAAAATGAAATTCTGTTGACAGAATAAAACTTCTTAAAAAAAATTGGATAAATTTTTTCTTGAGAGTTTTTAGCATTTGTAGCATTGGCCACTTTAAGTTTCAATTATTTAATTATCAATGCTTAATTCTCGGTATTATTAAGCTATAATCATTCGATGATGAAAGCTTTTAATAGATTTTTTCATATCTTTTCCGAGACTTTATTCGTGACTTGTGAATTTTATTGTGTAACTTTTATAATAAAGCTACAAAAAATATTTCGAAAAATATTATAATTGAAATAATTTTAAAAATAAAAGTGCAAATTAAAAACAGGATTAGATAATGCATTATTAAAATATCAACAACTTCTTTTTATTATTTTTTAGCAAAAATTACAAAAACAAATTAGTTTCAAATCTCAAAAAGACACAAATATAAATTTTAAAAAACGAAAAATTTACAGCCATTTCATTTAGCCATATACTAAATTCATCTGAAAATATTATGATAAACATATCGCATCGTCTATCATACATACCAAACTTGATAACTTGAATTTATTTTTAAATTCTAAAAGAAATAAAATATTTGTGTTAAAATATTGTTTGAATAGTAGGTTTTAAACAAAAATACTTATTATTAAATATACTTACTTACTAATGATTGTTGATAACTTGAATTTAGATTATAAAAATTCTGAAAGAAATAAAATATTTTTGAATGTAACTCTTGTGAATATAACTTTGTAACTTTATTTTACCTTGTATTGTTGATGTAACTTTATAACTTTATTTTTGAATAATAACTTTTAAATCAAAATACTTGCTATTATTTCAAAAAGATCGATGGAGTGTTTTTTATTCTCGTTTTTTCTTTTTTTTTTTCAAAGTAAAAAAAAAAAAATTGTATCGCTTCTGACAAATTGATAAGAAAATATTTATTGTGTTGTTTCATATAGGAAATGCAAAAATTGTTGGATGGGAAAAATGTAGCTTATCGGTGCATTTTTTTTTTTTTTCATTCTCGATTTTCCAGACTCTCCGCTTTTTCTACGATCTGTTTCTCGATTCTCGAGCATTCAAAAAAGCGACTTGACAGAGATATTCGAATCAAAAAGTTTCGCATTAAACGATCCATTGCTGCGATAAAGACTTAGGCTGTGGGAAAACGCCTAGATGAGGCTTCATGTATCACATAGTATTATACTTTTCTATTTTATTATCATCACTTATCAAAACGAAACGAAATTTGAAAGAAAAATGAAAAATGTAAAAAAAAACAATTTTTTTGCAACTCCTTTTTTTTTTTTTTCAAGTTATTGCTTTTTTGTTTTTTTTTGTTCAAATAATTTAAAAAAAAAAAAAAAAACAGAATATGCATCTTTCGTTCAATTTTATTTTCAAGAGAAGGTTTGAATTTTTCTTATTTTACTGTAATAGATAAGTACGCGATTTAGAAAAATTAATTTCGAAATCTTAAATTCAGAAATAAAATATACCATATGAATAATTTTGTGCATAGTCCGAAATTTTAGAAATTTTTGCATTAACATCTAAATGATAAATTGTGGAAAAAACACTAGAAATTTTATATTATCTGCAAGATTTGCATTAATTTCTGATATTTTTAATTATTGTATTGCCTGAAAAGATATTGAATAATATTTCAATTTTTTTTCTTGTTTCCAGAAATGAGACGATTTATTTGAACGATTGCCAAAGACAGTTATATATAATTGAAGCATTTTGAGCTCTTCAAGCTAAAAATGCTAACTTGCAAGCTGTTTAATCAAAAATTTCAATTTTTGAGCCAAAATTTGCTTAAACAGCTTGATGAGCATGAAATGTATGCAAGCCGAAAATGGAGCAAAGTTTTTTCTTTTTTCTTTTTTTTATAGAAAGGAAATTGAAATTTAGCCTGATAATGATGGAGAAAGGGAAGTTGTCACAGAGCTATTCATTTCATTAAATGCCATTCTTGTCATCGTAACTGTCGCAGAGATTTGCATCATCGAATGATTCCATTCCTTTCCGATTTTTCTTCGCATTTTTTGTCCATTTTGATTTTCATGTCGTAGAATAACAATTATCACCACAGCTGATAAAAGGTTTGTTCATTAATCTTTGCTTCGCTAATTTGTTTCAGAATTGCTTTGTCAACTTAATTATTCAACTTATCAATGACAAACATTAAGTTCCATTTGGAATGCAATCTGATACGTACAGTTCGTTTTCAATATCAGCGATTTTTAATTATTTGTTACCAATTGATTAAGTTTGTTTAAATTTATATCTTTTTGATATGAAAATTTCAATAATGTTGCAGGAATTCGTATTTTTTAATAATTTCTTTTGATTGAAATATGACGTGAACAGTTACAAAATAATTTAGCATTTAAATTAAAAATCTGGAAGTATTGAAGCAATTATCATGTCAAAGGTCCTTTGTTGTTTTACATTTTCTCAAACATTTTCAAATTCGGAAGTTTTTTTTAATCAAAAATGCTACTGTCAGCGTCAAGAACGCTTCTGTTTTTGTTAGTGATATAGCAAACAATGAGGAAATTTTGAATTTATTGTTAAATTGTCTCGTTTTAATTTCAGACAGTAATTCTGGAATTTCTCGCTGCTGGTAAGGCTTTTTTAATTTGATTCATTATTTTCTGTTCTAATCAGGAATAAGTTTCACATGTATTATTATTTACCTGATCTTTTCCCTGATATGAAGATGAGACTTGAAAGTTCAATGAAAAGAAACTTTCCTTAAAAAATTAGATTAAAAATTAGAATTGCTCAATGACATTTGATCGATTGAAGTGGCATGTTTGGAACATAGCTCTGTTATCCATATCAAAATCTTGAACAGAATGTGAAACAAATTTTTTTGAAGTGCAATCCCAAAATTTTCTTTGAAAAACAGTTTAAACGACCAAAAAAAAAAAAAAAAAATCAATATTTTTTCGCTGTAATCAATTTCAATATAAAAATTTATTTCCTCAAGTCTTATATAAAATATAATGTTCTAATGAAAGAGTAAGTCATTTCAATTTCACGAAGAGTCTCATGCCAAGTAGAAATTTTAAAAGTGCTGTTCGTGTTGGAAGAAAGTAAAATTAAAGCTAACAAAAACATTTCTCACCAAATATCAGTTTGACGTTCGCACTTATGAATTTTTGTCGAAAACTTGGCGATATAATCGGAAGTGAATTCAATGCTTAAATTTGAAGCTTTAACCAATTATTTTTGATTTTACATTCCTGCTGCTCCATCCTACCCCTCTCATTCACGTTTTACTACTTTTCAATTAATTCCGTCTGATGGCTAATTTTACACTTCCAGTTGTCCTCTTTTCCCAAAATTTTCAAGCTTTCGGTTGTTAGATAATTCCTTCTTTTCGAGATATTTATTTGATAAGCAAATCATCCCAATACATAATTCAAATCATTAGAATAGACAAAAAATACGGCATGATGGGATAATTAAAGCGAAATGGAAAGATTTGAACAATTCAGAGAGACACAATAATATTAAGTCTTTTGAAGTCAAAAAAGTTCTGATAGTATGAGACAGGGCGTAATAATCTCTTAAATGGCGTTGACTGCAAAAGTAGGAAATTATTTCTGTGATCAGTTAAATATTGTCTGGCGTATTGTTCCAGAGAACTATCATCTTAAATAATTAACTTCTAGACCAATTAAGTAATTTCAGATAAGTATTCTCGAAATTTTGTTTCCATTAAGTCTTTCTGATTTATAGGCAACTCTTACAAATATATTATACCATTCACGTTGTGTGGCTAAATTTAACTAATCTAATATAAATAAAAATATAATTGTTCGCTTGTTCAAAATCTTAAATGTCTGAAAGTTTTCAAATACACGCCATATCTATATATAAAAATTCGTATCTATTCGAATGCAACGTTGTGTCAAAATTCCAAATCAATCGATGATGAACTTGAAACATTGTTTGGCAAGTGACAACGAACATTTACATTTTTATTTATGTAGATGAAAAGATATTTGCCTATTCACACAAATATTCAAAAAATTCTTTGAATATACTCACTGAAGACTATGTCAAGAAGAAATCCTAATCAGAAGTGAAAAAAGTCGTTGCAGAGGTTATTATCCAACCTTTCTGAAAGCGAATTCTGACATTGAAGCGAATAATTGCCAAATTCTTCGTTGTCATCTGACAAATCAGTTTTAAAACATTTCAGTCCATCGCTGATAATTTCTGTTTTAAAATTCGTAAAAAAGTTTAGTTTCTCATTGTGAACAATAAGAATGTTTCGAAATTTTTTTATCCTTTTTTAAATTTGTTTTTCTGACATTCATTTGATATGAAAAAGAAGAAAAAAATAGACGAAAAAAAGAAAGAGAAAGAAAAAGAGAAAAGGAAAGAATTTGTTTTAATGAATTGAAATATTACCTGAATTTCTTCTGGGGCAAAATTAAACTTACCCCTCCTTGTTTTGTTTTTTTGTTTTTTTTTTCTTATCATCTTAAATATTCCTTTCCTGTCAGCAGAATAGATTATCTCTGCCATTACTACGCCATCTTTGCTATTTACAGCTACGAACATCCTTTTGTACTTAACTTTGGAAGACATTGAAATGAGCAAATTAGTGAAATTTAATTAATCGCTCGCATAGAAATGGGAGGATTTGTTGCGATTAGCAAATGATAAGTTTGTCGAACGAAGAATGAACTTCTCTTCTGTAACGCAAACACAATGCTTTGAAATCCTTCCGAAAAATGGTCGACGAATACGATAACTTGACAAAAAGCGCCAACAGTTAGCTTTTCAAGTAACTAAAGTTGAAATTCGTTATCTCAAAAACTTTTGCTTTTTATTGAAACGAAAATTGAAAATTTCATAGTGTTAAAGACTTCACCATATTGCGATAATAACGGTAAGTACTGCTTCATTGTTCACCATTTGAATTACAGTAAAATGATCAGGTAAAAGAGTTCCTGATGAAGTCCATCTGTTTGAACGCTTGAAGGACATTTGCACTATCGGTCACGCTTTGACGAGAAGGTGCTAAGTGAGCTCAATTCACTCTTCGGTATGTTGCGATGCACACAATGGGCAAGTTTTCGTAAGTTTGCCTTTGCCTTTAACGATTGACGAAGAAGCGATCGAATGGGCGAAAGTGGGACGCGCAGAAGTAAGGCACGTAAGATGCGATGAAACGAGCATTTTTGGTTGGAATATTTTGTGTTTTTTTTGTTGTTGAAAAGTGAACAAAGAAATTGGTACGACAGCGATAACCTTGGAAGTCTAACTTTTCCTTCCAGAAAATTTGTCTTTTCTTTTTCTCTAAGCTTTTTTTTTTTTTATTATTTCGAATAAAGTGCGAGGACACACACACACACACAAAAACACACAGATAGCGGCATGTCGTAGTGAGAGCTATCTTGAAGAGAGCACTTCATAGAACTTGATTTCAACTACTCTTCATCTGCTCGATAGTAAATTCAAAAATTCATTGTTAATCTGCATAAGATTTTAAAACGAAAAAGTCATTCTTTCAAGCGATTCACTGAAAATCGAAAATACGAATGAAATGCGCCTGCGATCTCTTTCCAGTTGAGCTGTTTGTAGCGATACGGATCAAAACTAAGAAATTGGTATTTGAAAAATGAATTTCAGGATTTTATTCGTAATTGAACACTTTGAAGCGATTGAAGATGCGATCGATGAGGGCGGAGATGAACCTCAATGAACGAATTGTTATTATTACTATAATGCTGCTGTGTATCAGTGTCAACGTTTATTTGTTTGCTACTGGTGGCTATCATCGCAAGAATGAGGAGACGAATCTGTTGTCCACGAACATGTCCAACGTGCTTGTTAATTTCCATTCTGTTGACCTTTTGAAATATATGCTAAGGAATTTGGGTCATTTCCCATCTTAACTTCTAAATTTTTTGTTATTTTGGTCATTCTTTAACAATCATCCATTCTTCTCCTTTCTTCGCCTTTCCTCAATTCCTCAAAAAATATTTTCGTAATTTCAGATGAAGAATTCAATATCATATTTCTTCTTCTGTCTTCCTCTACAATGAAACCATATTCTACTTCTTTTATCAGTCTTCGTATATGTATATGTATGCAATTACGATATTTTCCCCATTATATAATTTGAAAATGGAGGTCAGTGTCAGTCAACCTTTTTGCGCATTTTATAACTTTCCGCTTTTATGGATACAATTCAGGGATGAGGAAATATTATCTGCGCATGATATGTCTAGTACTCGATTATCAAATTATTGTATTCATTCATTTTTATCCAAATTTTCAATTCAGGATGAATCGCTCTCAGAGAATTCTCACTCTATTCAATCAAATCTATGCCATTCATCGTTTGGTAAGTTATATTACTCAAAATAGAAATTAAATCTCTTTACATATTATACCATTTTTCAATTTCAACATTTTATTCAATATCCACTTGGTTTGTTCACAATTTGTAACTGTAATATGAATATACATACATATGTCATCTTCAAAATAGTATCTTGCGTTTTATTACATAAGATTTAAGCAATATTTCAAGTTCGAATTACTATTATTAAATGGAAAAATTATATTGATACCCAAAAAAAATTTATTTCTTTTTATTGCGATCCTATCCAGATATGCTTATATAGAGTACTTCAATTTAAATTTCTGTTTCTTTACTTAAAGAAAATTATTGCAATTACTCGACCATTTTAGCAAAAAATATTTTTAATTTTTCATTTCTTTTGATCATAATATGTTTTTCTTATTTTTTGTTTTTTAATTTTATTTATAATTCTTTGACTATAATAAGTCAACATTTGAAAAGTAAATAATGAATTTTTCGAGTACTTTTTAAAAAGCCTTTTTTTTGGAGATAATTTAAAAGGTATAAATTTATGTATGGTTTTTTTTTTATATACATAATTTGAATATCTTCATCTTAGCATGTAGCAAAGAGAACACAAACTTTAGAATGCCTAAATTCAATTATGTTATTTATAGAATACGTGAGAAACATTGAAAGATATTTAAGAATTATTAAAAAGATTTGCAAGAATCATTAAAATTATTTCATTTCTTTACCATTTATGCACTTTCCTTTTCAACTTTTGTCTATTTGTCATATGAGATTTATCTTCAGAAAATTTATCAATTTGTGCAGCCAAGTGGCGGATAATATTCTCATTAAATTTCATATTATGTACAAATTCAACCTTGAATATTTCGATAATAACAAAGAGTGCTCTTAGAAAGTCATGCTCTTCTGCATTCTTTTATAAAACATTGTTGAAATTTATAAATTATCATCAAAATGTAAGTTTTTCATTCCAATCATTGTTGCTTGCTTATTAGTTGAAACTGAAAAAGTGACGTGAAATTAAAAGATTTAACGATAATTGATCTTAAATTTTAATTTCATTAGTAAATAATGTTTACGTTTGTTACAAGCGATTATTAGAAACTATTTAAGTATACTGATCACGGATTATTCTTTCCTTTGTCGCTCATAGAAAAGAATTTGCAAAGCATAATGTTTAACTTCAAATATTTTAAAATTGCTTATAATTTGAGCCATTTAAGACATAAAAATGTAACTTAAATATTGTTATTTATTAAGAATTTAATGAAGAAAAAAAAAAATTGAAGAAACTAGGAATAGAAAGAAACTGTTTCAAATTCTTTCTGTATTCATTGGTTCGGCCAAATATTAAAAGATTAAAAAAGAATAGAGGTCTATACACGAGCAAATTTAGCACATGATAGGAATGAAATGCTTTTTTTTTTTTTTTTTTTCCTTTTTAATATCAATTTGACCTTTGGTACTTTTATCTGTTCCATTTCAACACATAAAAATATAAAATATTACATTGATGAATCATATTCATTCCTCATTTTTTCATAAATTAAATACTGAACAAATGAAATCAGTGAATTTTTCTTATTAAAAAAAAAAAGGAAAAAAAAGCGCTGGAACGTTTAATTATTCATTCAAATTAAAATAACAATCAATTAAAAGAAAACGGCAATTCATAGTCTATTACTTTTCAAGCTACCTAGCCGAAATTACGAAATTCTCATCAATTAAAAGATTATTTAGAATTCATTGTTACATTTTGCTTATTACTAAATAAGAAGAAGAAGAAGTAGGAACAATATTTCGAGCATAGGTAGACTCATTTGCAAGACAATACTTTAACAAGTGCATTCCTTTAAAAAAAAAAAGCGCAAAATATGAAATAATGCTCAATTTTTTCCGAAATAACGAATGGATAGTTGCCGCTTTACAAAAATTTCCACAAAACTGATAAGTCAACTCTTTCACTTATTCATTAATACTACTAAAAAAGTACGTTTGATCATTTTAAACGTCCCATAAATATTATTTTATTTACTTCATCAAACACGGAACAAAAAGAAAGTGATAGAACTCACATTTGTCTTTTTTCCTTTTATTTTCATTGCTATATAAAATGAAATTACTTTTCTTTGGAATTTCTTACTGAACTGTTTTATCTTCAAATTTCTCTGGAAAGAGAAATTCCAGCTATTATGTTTTATCGTGATCTGATTGAAATATGGTAACTTAAGTATTTAATCTTCAGAATCTTTCAAAAGCAAAAATTCCGAGATAAATAATAGTTAAATTAGGATTGCATATTATCAATCACTCTTCCATGAAATCATTCAGTAAACTCATCTTTTCTTTTTCCAATTACTTGAATATTATCCTTTCAAGCTGAAAATTTAGGTCAAAAACTTGTTATGAAATGTAAAAATGAGGAAAAAGTAATATATGCATATGTATGTTTAAGTTGTCTGTTTGTTTATTTTTTTATTTTCAATCTTATATATGCTTTATTTTTGTAAATTAAATTCCTCTCTCTGTCTGTTTTTCTTTTTCTTCGGACTAAATAAGAAATTTTTTTGATTGACCAACGATTTCGTTTTATAAATACGACGCACGATTAATTTTCGGTACCTATTGTTATTGCTAATACTACTGGTGGACTATTATTACTACTGGAACTCTCAAAATCCCCGAACTGCTATAGGAAATGTATTCGGGAGGAAAGCAAACTTAGTAGTCTAAGCGAAATATATTGATTGAGAAGTTAAATAAATTTGTTAATCATGATGATAGTCACCGACGGAGATGATCAAGGTGAGTCATTTTAGCAAATATAGAAATTTTTTACTGATGAAAGAAATGATAATATTTAGAAAAATTTTCATGCTTTTTATTCTTTAAGTTTTAGAGATTTCGGATATTTTTTCCGTTTAATCTAATTCTATCTTACCGGAATGCATGCATCATTTATTTTATCTGAACTCTATCTATCCGGAATCCATACAATCATTCTATTTAGAATTTTCAGAAAGGAAAGCGATAAAATTCTTGAATTATTTTGAAGAAAAAAAAAAAAAAAAAAAGAAAAACAAGCATACCTCACAACAAGCTATTACCAGTTTTATTTTGTTAAGAAGGCTTAAATTTAACAAAAATCAAATGCTTTCGATAACAAGATGGACTGGACCCATTGGATTGGTCACGATTTGTAGACAATAGAAACTAAAAACGAATAAATTCAAAACTTGAACTAATACTTTGCACTAAACTAAACCGCTCCCTTTCTTCTTTCTTTTTCGTCTCTGTCATCCAGTAAATAATTTTTATAGTTTATATTGTTGTTGTTGTTTGAAGTTGATGTTGTGAGTGATTGCTGGTTAGGTTTTGAAGAACTTGCCCGATCGTAGTAGATTCATTAATCCTTTGAATAATTGATGATTAGTTCTTGAAAAATTTGTACGATCGTAGATTCCTCTTATGTCTTATCTTATTCTTTCCTTTCTTCCAAAAAAAAAAAAAAAAAAAAAAAAAAAAGAATAGATCTTAACAAAGATATGTTATAAGAATAAATCAAAGAAGCATTAAATGCTAACAATTAAATAGCTTTAAATGGATATCAAAAATGACACATTTTTACAAGTACCAACTCAGAGATAACATCAAATTGATGATACTACTAAGTATCAATAGGTATAGAGAAGGTCAAAGGGCATTGGAGAAGAAAACAGATTAACTGTAATACTATAAATATCAATCAGTATAAAGAAAATCAAAGTGCATTGGAGAAAGAAAAAAAAAATCTACTGTTCTACTGTAATACTAGGGTTGTTTTTGTCAACATAATGTAGTAGGATTTCACAAAAGGCAATAAATCTACGTCGGTATACTTTTTATAGATGATAGAAAGGAGATGGATTTGTTTACTTAGCTTGATCATTTATATTCTTACGATTTTTCTTAATCAATTTCAAATCGATCATTTGAATTTGTCATTATTGCAGCAAAAATTTGTTTTCAATTTGAGGAAAATTCAGAGAATATAAATAGATCTTGTTTTAGCAAAAATCTTCATATACTTCCAATCAAAATGTGTAATTATACAAGATACAATTAATGATTACTAAAATACTTAACCCTCGTTTGCTATTAAATTAGCCTTAAAGATGATAAATTTTGACCTTGAATTTAATAATTACTAATTTAGCAAAAAAGAAGAAATAAAAACCACCCTCGGCACCCCCCCAATTTCCAGATTAGGGAAATGGAATGGATGCCAACGTGCATTTCTGACGACTATCCTCCGCCTTCTTTCTATTCTTTTCGCGCGCACCTCCGCCCCCTCACTGTCAGCAGTTGAAAATGCCTTTTTACGCCAACCAATCAACCAATCCACGGCCGCTCATTTTTTTTTCGTTCTCTTTCTTTTTTTTTTATTTAATACTTTTTTTTTCATTGTTCAATCTGTTGCCTGCCTGTAATGCTTCAATAACTTGCTTTTTTTGCATGCACCTGCAAACCTTCATACCAAACAAATTAAACAAATGCATTCTCGCATCCGTACCGCATCCTGCACCCTCACCCGACCCAAATCGTGCACCTAAATCTACACCCCGGATCCATCCCTCTTCCCGGTTCCATATCCCATTTCCTTACCACATTCAATGCTATACAATTATTTCTTTTTTTCTGATCGTTTTTATTCCTACACATACACAACGTGCATATATACACAAAAACATCGAAAAAAAAGTAAATAAAAAAATAGAAAGATTCATGTCGAGAAAAAAAGAAGAAAAAAAACTTAACGGAAAACTTCCTTGTTAGTGAAGAGAATTCAAGTTTCAAAAAAAAAACCTGATAGAAACCATTTATTTTTTCAATTGTTGTTGGAGAAATTTTCTCAAATTATTCTCTTATCGTTTAGTTTTGACAAAAGAATGGAAATTTTGAAGTTGATACATATATCGGAGGGATAAAGACTTTTTGGTTGCCATCTGGTCGCAACATCATTCACTCATTTGTTTCACACTGATTTGTATCAGTGAGAGATTGAGGGATGAATTTTAGCCTTTTAAGAAATTGTAACCTATTTTATTTATCGATTATTTTTGCCGAATCAATAGATCTATAAAAAAGAGGAAAAAATTGAATAGCAAAATGATACAAAAGAGTGACATTATATGTTGCTTAAGTTTGATTTAGTATTTCGACTTTATGACCTATAACCTCTTGTATTTTATATCGTATGCGGTCATATCTTTGTTGCTTACTCTTTTCTATTATTATAAAATAATTTTGTAGAATTTCTTATGTTTTTCCTTCTTTCCGCTCTCTCGCTTGTCCTCTTTGCTATAAACTTCTCACATAATTTAATAAATAGAATTGGAGAAATGGCTAATTGTCCGTTGGCGACTTATTTCCTTTCTTTCTTCTATCAACACTTTTCAGTTATTGTTAAATAAGTTTTCCAACAGAGTTAGGTTGCTACTGTTCCTCAATTATTTACCGCTGCAATCCATTCCATAGTTTATTACTTTACCTTTCAATCATTAGTGCACTATTTGTTATAACCTTTCATCTTATGGTCATCACTGGTCAACCTCACCGATTGCTTCTTCAGCAGATATATTCAATAAGCAATTTGACAAAACTCATTTCCAATGGCATGCATATCGTCGGTATGTTTTTTTTTTGATACAAACATTTTATAATTAAAATAGCATATCTCTGATTACACTTAATTTATTTAATAAATTATCACTTCAAATTTGATCATAGGAAAACGGATGAATTGTTTAGTAATCTTGTACTTTGCAAAGATAACAATTTTTCAGGCATATTTTCTTTCGCTAATTGCAGAATTTGGCAAAGGATTTTTGCCGAAATTTCCATCTGTTGTCTATTTTTCAAATTTGAAAAATTATCACATTATGTTTTTTGGGATTCATTGAAAATTTTTTGAATAACGTGATATTTTATATTGAAAAGATTTATGTATGAATGAATGCTTTTTTACGTTAATTGATGGTTAGTTTTTGTAGGAGAATTAATGTTAATGATAGGAATGGTAGTAGTAGTAGTAATAATGATAGTAAATAGGTGGTAGTAGCGTTTTTTATTGAAAAAAAAGGAAAAAAAAGTAGTTCAGTTTATTTTTCAGCTAAAAGGAAGGAATTTCATGTTTGGTCCATCGTGTATGCCATCATTACCAGTACCATCATCATCATCATCATCACATATGTAGTAGTAATAGTATAAACAGAGACAAATATTACCTCACCTCAAAAATACAACTACCAGAGAGCGGGGGGGAAAGAGCGGGGCAGGAGTTTGAGAGCATAAGATAGATTAATGAACACGAACAAAAAACATTTTGAGAGTGAGAAGCCGGTTTTTTTTATGTATATAATGGTGTGATATGATTTCGCTCACAATACATTTAGGCATATGTTCTGTTTTTTTTTTCCTTTTTTTGTTATTAGGCGATCATGATGGTACCAAAATTGTTTCCCTGAAATTTCTTGATAGTGGAAAAAGTAACTTAATGATTAATCTACTTGGATATTCTTTTATAATTAAATATGCCAAATATACAGGATTGTGTGAATCAGGTGAGAACCTAACTGATATTTTAAGGAAAATTTTTGAAGAACATCAAAAAGAAGAATGATAAATTAAACTTAAATTTATACTCATTCTATGCATAGGTAATTTTGATGTTTTTTCCATCCTGCATAAAACAATCATATATTAGTTATATTCTCTTAATCTGTCTTAAAAAAAAAAAAAAAAATGAAGTTTGTCACCAAATATTGAAAATATAAACAACTTTTTTTTTTTGACTTGAATTCATTTCCGGTATGATCGGAGAATGTTACAGTTAAAGAAGCGCTAACTTTACAATAATTTTGTTCTTTTCAATCGAACGATGGACCTTTATGAGTTTCGGAAACTAATATCTATACGTTTAGCATAAAATATTTTTGTTGTTCGCTCTTTTGAAACCATCTTTAAAATAGCTTCTCATTCGTTCTTTTTGGGCAAAATTTCTGTATTTTGTGACATTTTCATTTCTTCCTTTTCCTCTCAATTTCAGTTACATTTCATATATATTTTTCCTATTGACTGTTGAGCTCTTTGCAAACAAACTTTTGATAATACAATTCTGACAGATGCTTACCTCAAGCAATCCCTATACCATTTATTATGAATATTTAATTGATAATGAAACTTCTAGATAATCTTATCAGAAAAATTTATTTGCCAAACAGTTGTTTTGTATTGATGTATCATAAGGGCAAATATATAGAATGATAACAGAAAGAAGGAAATAATCAAACTTTTGTTACCTCAGTTTGTCCGTAAATCTTTTCCTCTTAGCATTATTACTGTTCAGTAAGCAATCAGTAAGCAGGTGTTATTTATGCGCACATTTGTTTATTTGCATAATGTCTTACTTATTCTGTTTTTTTTTTTTTTTTTTAAATTCTTTTCACATTCTTTTCTTGTACTCACAATTAAGTGATATTGGAGAAGAAAAATGATAATCAGTGGATAAGATAAGCTGGATGATAGTTTGTGTTGATAATGGATAATGAAATAGCGCAAATTAATAAAAAGCAAAAATGTCTGCAATGATTGCTTTTAAAATTAACAATAATATCATAATTTAATATTTTAATGTATTAAATAATAAATTAGAAGGTTCTAGATATTTTGGTAAATTTCTTCCTCTTTTTTTTTTAGTAAGGTTTCTTAGGAATTTTTATACACCGTTTCATATCAGCTAATTGTTTCTTTTATCAGATATTTCATACTTCTCATGTCTTTGTGTTCCAATTTGAAAAAATTTTATATCAATCGCTTTCTAAATTTTTTATTCCTGAATCTTGCTCATTTAAGAAAATATAATGGCTAACAAATTGCTTCCCAAAAATCGGATTCATTTTCCGTGATATATATTGATTATTTAGATCTTGCGAAAGTAAAAATTGTAATTAGTCGAAAACAGACAGCTAAAAAAGTGACAGCTAAGAGATAATTAAAATGATTAATAGTGACTTTTGATTAATTTTATTTTTAAAAGAATTCTGCCAATTTCTCAAGTACTAGCTTCTATTCTTTCTTATCAGTTTAAAATTTTTGAAGAAATGATAATAAATTAGGTAATATATTACTACATGTAAAGGAAAGAGCGAGAGAGAGAGAGAGAGAGAGAGAGAAAGCGTGAAAAGAATGGAAATAATGAATTATGTATTCTTTTGTCTGTATCTCGTGCAACTCATATACAATTGTCAAAACATTTTTTATCAGTGATGTCAAAAAAAAAAATTAATTGGCTTTCATTAACAATGTGATAATCAGCTTGTCTATTTTATCAGCTTTTTTTTTTTTTTTTTTTTTTCACAGTATTTTCTCATTCTCACAAACCTGAGCATATAATTTTACTTTGTTTTTTCATGTTGAAGAGAACAAGTGACAAAAGAAGTGATAGAGAATGAGTGATGGCATAAAAATATGATAGTAAGATATCAATGGTTGATTGTTGATTAATAAGTGATAAGTTGTTGCTTTACTATCATTTTTTTGCTTTACTTTTTGAAACATAAATAATCAAATAATCACATATTGTCATCTATCCTCTCGAACTTTTGTTTGACTTTTGTTACATGACAGTTTTTTTCTCCATTTCTTCTACATATTTTTTTTTTTTTTTTTTTATAAATTTCTTTTTTTGATATCATGTGACATTATTATTATAGTTCAGTTTAGATTATTATTTTATTTTATCAGGGTAGAGATAAGAATAGCTGAAACAATATTGATTCAATTCAAAATTTGATTTATAAATAACTAAAATATTTGATTTATAAGTAACCTAAGTTTTTGATTTATAAGCAACCTAAGCATTTGATTTATAGGTAACTTAAATTTTTGATTTACAACCAGAAATTGGTTAACTCATCTGAAGTGTTCCATTGTTAAACATACAATTAGAAGCAATTTATCTTATGATAACTGTTGAAGATGAGAATGCATAGAAGTACAATCATAAATGTCCAACTTCCAAAAACACTTCATAAAAACGTAAACGGAACTGAGTATTACGAAAATCTACTTTTTTAGTAATTATATATTCGATTTGAAATCAAAAGTAATTCTTTCCCTCTTACAGTAAAGGCATAAAAAGGACTTTATATTTGGGAATAGAGCTTGACATTGTCGATGATGACTTGCTATATTAACTTCTTAAATGATAATATCATTTCGTATTTCTTGTATTTATTTTTATACTATGTGCAAAAATCACTTTTTGTTAAAGGTTTGTGATCATTGCTTATCATCGATTTAAAATGATAAAAAAAAAAAAAAATCAAATCAAAAAAGGAATCGAATAGCAAACAGTAAATATTATTTTATTGTAAGAAATCATGATTCTCGAACACTTAAAGTACGAAATATATGAAGAACTTGGCGACGTTTGAAAAAAACAATAAAGTACATATTATTATTATCATCAAACACAATATTCTTAGACATTACTTCGACGTTTATAAATCGTGCGTATAATTCTTATGATAATTAAGTTGAGAATTATTTGATAATTTTATTGCAGATTTTGGTTGTTGAAATTTTAATCAATTATACTGGTCATCAATTAGTCAGGAGCAGCAGCACATACTAAACAAAACATATTATTGCTAATGCTGCTTTCTGGTCTAAATTATTTCATCATTTACCAGTAATTATTATCAGAACTTGATATAATTCTTAAACTGATAACTGTAAAATGCCATCAAATGATGGAACACAACGAAAGCTATCCTCGTCATCAACATTGCAACAGCAAGCGCAAATTTCATCGCAACAACAACTAGATACTTCAGTTGATACTGTTGGTACTGTCTCAACAACATCAACAACGCCTAGCGGTTTAAATGCCGAATTTTTGCACTGTCTAACACAAAATTTATTAGCGACAACGGCAGCAGGTACCAGCGGACAATCGCAAGCAACCGATGCCGCAGCTGGAACATCGGTTGCCGCTGCATTTGGATTGCCTATACCGGACATATCAATGATGTATAATAACGTTAATTTGTACAACCTTTTCAACCTTAATTTGCTAACTGAATCACAACAAATTCGACAACAATCATCGTCTTTTCTGACAGAATACCTCAGGCAACGAACTGTGGAAGCAAATGCGCGACAATATCAACAACGGCAACAGCAACAACAACAACGACAACAGCGCCCTTCGAAAGAAAAGAAACGTGTACGTAAATTTTTACTCAAAAAAATGTAAATATTTTTTAAAATCATAGGAAATTGTAAAATATACTTTTAGTCGTTTTAACGATTATTGTCAGGTAAAAAAAAAAATAGTTCATTAAAGTCAAACAAATTCGGCATTTGTCCATTCTAATGCTTATTTGGACCGAACTTCATAGGAATTATTTGAGATAAATTAGATTTTAGCCAGTTTAAGAAGGTCAATATGTGACAATAACTAAGATTAGGAATAATCATACTATCTTCTGTTCACTGAAAAAGGCTTCTGAACTTATACTTTATTAGTGTTAGCAATTCTTAGTCATACCTGCATATTCCTACGTAAAATTGAAATAATTTTGAAAGGATTAAGCCTAAGCTATATTTTTTACATAATTAGTTAATAATTCTTACTTACTTTTTACAATTTACGGAGAATATAATTGCATCAATTAGTGCATGTCCGTTTAATTGCTCACATTTTACTTTCACGTTTTTATTTAACTAATAATTATTATATTCAGTTACTTCAAAATATCATGGTTTTTTTTTTTTTTTTTTTTTTTTTTATGTTTTTGCTCACAACACTTTGCAATTTTAGTTGCTATCGGCAAATGAGGGCTATATAGCGTGCAGAGCAGACCTGTCCTATGGCATACGAAACTTTGTTTTAGAAATGTATAATATAAGAGACAGTGTTTGTTATGCTCACCATATGGTCCCCTAATGCCGTAAACTTTTTCAGAGCTATCCCTGCAGTTTTCAGTGGTGTGAATTATGTCTGAGGGAAGTTCATAGTTCGAAATTACCTTGCCATATAAGACAACATCATGTGGCGCAACCAATGTTTATCTGTCCACAATGCAAGTTTAGCTCGAGCTACTCGAAGAACAATGTCAAAAGTCATATGTCAACAGTGCATGGGTTGACTGTTAGTTCATTTTCATTTCTAATTTTTACGCACTTTTCATCATCACCATAATTTTATTGTCTGTTTTTTCATATAAAATACTTCGTTCCACTTGGCTGCGAATTCTTTAGTCTTCTTCATCTTACTTTTGCTATTATGATAAGATCCTTAGAATGGATTTTTTGGATTCAGAGTAAGATGAAATGAATATGAAAATATTTATGATTTCATAATTTTTGATGTTTGAAATTGTTTTGATGTGCTTTGAATATCAAATTAGAATTTAATTGAATGCATGAAAATGAAGCAATATGTTCGATACATTGGTAATTTGAAATATGATTTCAAATTATTATACTGTTGTTATCTGCAAAGTTCGGTATCATTGAAATGCGGGAAGTACATTGTCTATAAATAAGTAAAACTCCTTATGTTTTGGTGCGAAATATTTGTAATCAATTTATGATTATCGCTACTAGTAGCTATTGTGAAGGAAGCGAGACTTTATTAAGAATATTTCCTATAACTGAAATTTATGGAAATTAATTTATGAAATGCATTATTACTAAATGAATTATTTTCTCTTTTTCAGGAAGAACCAATTAGTCATATGGAAGAGTATGCAGATGAAGTGGAACAATTGATGAAACAATGTTTCCCGACTGTTCGTGGCCGCGGTCGTCCGGTACATAGTAATATCAGGTCTTCAACTGCTTCTTCATCTTCAACAATTAATACCGAATCGAACAACAACTCAAGACGAAATAGCGCTAGCTCCATAGCATCAGCCAATAAAATTTCGGTGATAATTTTGAACAAATTAATTTTGAGGGAAATTAAAAATTCTTAGCTTAGTTCATTTATTCCAGCGATCTCACCATCTGTGCACCGTAGAAAACGAGCTAAAAAAAAAAAATTAAGAAAAATTATAAATTGCAGGCTCGGTACACTCACAGTTACCGCCGCAGAGCCATCAAGCATTCGGCACAGGAAATGGTTCATGAACTTTATTCAGCGGCCAAAAGCAAACGGGTCAAAAATGAAAACGATTATAAAAAGTAAATTCACTTTAACAAAGCTATAAGCTATATCGATCTATTTTTTGCATGTTTATCCAATTATTCCTAATTTGAAATATCGTTATTTGCAGCGAATCGGAAATAACGATCAGTCAAACGCCGATCGATGTTTCCGGTCAGAGTTCGCCAAGCGAGGTATGCATTTCATTCAACTAAGTTCAATTATTTTTCAAAAATTTATCTTTTGTTGACAAAAACTATAGAATGAGTAATTTTTGTTTGCATCATGAATCTTTTTGCACATTCCATAATATTTGAAGGTTAACTTTTCATTACTTGTAACCAAATGAGTTGCATCAAAAATTGTCCTTCGGTAGTTTAATTGATTTGAACTTCGCATTGATACTAAACACATGAAATCAATGATCTATCCGAGCTTCTTCCCTTAATTCCGCCAATATATTCGGCGCACTTTTATTCACGGATTACGATTACTGTAATCGAGTAAATGTCCTTCTTAACGTCTGTTTCTTGCAATTTTCTATGGTATTTGCTCTCACGCATAGTCAGGTTGTGATGAAGTGAGAGGTTCAGTGCGGCTATTTATTGGTCATTGGCTGTCTGTCTTTCTGTGTCAGTCCATCAATACGAAGAGGAAAAACATATTGGTTGTATACATCCAGGATTAGATGTCAATTCACAATTATCAAGAGTCATTTAAAAATAACTTTTGAAAGTAATGTTTTGAAGTAAAACAGTAATAATTATAACTTTTCAGGAAGATTCTTCTGGTAATAGCAATGCTTCCCATAATGGCATCAAAAATATCAATTACAGTAACGGAACTAATAATTACTATAATCACAATAGAACCATCAATTGTAATGATCATGATAGAACCAGCAATTACAATGATGAAGTAAATAGCTTTAGTAGGTCTACTGGCTATCAAAATGGAACTGACCACAGTGAAACGATTGCTACTGGTAGTTCTCCAAGTTCTTCAGAGCATGTTAATCATGATGCAGAATTAGGTATGTTGTGAGATTGAATATGATGACGAGTTCTTATCATTAAATATCCTATTTCTTGAGCGACATTAAAAGTTATTGCATATGAACTAATCCGCGTGTTAAGCCCGAGATATGAAGAACTATCTATATACTCAGTTTCTAACTGAATAAGCATTTTTTTTTTCTGCTAAACTTTGACAATTATAATATTTTTGCTTTTCAGCAAATATTTTACAAAATTTCTTGAAAGAGCAAACATTGCAGAGACAGAATCAAATGATTCAAGTATGCAAGATTTTGATGAGGAAGAGCAACCACTAAGACATATCGATCGTATTCGTCCTCGGTATGTCCGAATTGTACTTGAAATAGTGCTTTATGCATTTATTCCATCTTTGAAGTATACCATCGATTCAGACTATTGTTTCCATCTTCATACCATTAATGGATGATTTTTGAAATAAACATTTTGTAAAATCTCCAATTTCGTTCTAATTTATTTCTTTGAATATTGAAATAGTACTGCTCCGAATAGTGAACATTTAAGAATTGAATTTAAATTTCTGATTTCGAATTGATTCGTTTTACTGAGAACTGAATCGCTTTTCAGCTATCTTCCACAAAATGTTAATTGGTGGATAGTGGCCAATGATCAACTTAAAGGAACTATTTTTGAAAGTTTTCGATTAAGTGAAGTACTTCATGTAAGCTGTTTACCAGCTATCCTTCACTTACTTCCTTGTTTTTATTCTAACAGTTCCAAAATAAATATTTACAGTCAAAAATTGAATAAGACTTTTTATTGCTTAATTGCTATTGAGCTTCAATGCAGTTATTTCAGAGATTTCCACGGCAATCATACAAATTAGCTGGTAAAATTCTTATAACGGAAGAACAACTTAAACGGGTGCAAGAGGTCAGGCAGCAAATATCTCTTGATTTGACAAAACTTCATGATGCACTTTATAGGTAAGGCATGGCTGATCTTATAGTTGTGGAATTTGTAAAAAAGTTTTCGATCTTTCATAATGTTGATGATATCATATTTACGATCGTTAGAATCTTCTTATTAACCGTCAGTCTAATGATATCTATCTGTACCATTAGACAGATAATTAATAAAAAAAAGAAGTCGAATCCGAGAATCGTGCAATGATTCTAACTTATTCAAGATGGAAGGTTTATTTTTACCCTTACTCACCTGAATGAATGATTATTGCATTATTAGATTATTTATTCGATCGATTCTAGTGGTAGTAAAAAAGTATGTGATTACAGTTGTTTTGTTCTTGACTAATATGATAAAAAAAAACGATTTCCATCGATTTTCTTTCCTTCTTCTTCATCTTACCGTACATACCATAAGATTTCGAAACATATTATTTAGCTTGGATTTGAATGCCTTACCGATAGAGCAAGTTGATTTGATTGCAACTATTGCACCGACTTCTATGGATGCATTCTACTTATTGGATTGTGAAAATGCTGATCCTAGTGCAGTGATTGGGGAGAATGAACAGTTCTTGTTAAAGGTTAGAGCTGTAGGAAAAAGCCAATATTGAAAGTAATCAATTATAAATATGTAAAAATGAAAGAATGCTTCTAATCTAATCTTAGATGAAGACTGAAGTTGCAGTTAATCTGAAAGCAGAAAAATACCTGACTAATTTTCTGGGATGCTATGAAAATAGCAACTTACAACATGTTAGAAGCTTTCTTGAATTTTAGTCCTCTATATTGTTGATACAAGTGTTTTCGCTATTGGCTAAAGCGAATGCTTAATTTCGCTGTGCTTAATCTCTGACCGAAAAAGAATTGATCCCAAATTTTTCGGTAAAAAAAATCTTGATTAATATTTCTGAAAAATCAGTTGTGAAATTCAGCTTGCAAAAATCGATCGAATAGAGGAAAAACTGCATGCGATGTCATTTATGGGGCATATTAACAGTCGTGTCACAGAGATCTTGAAAGTTAGTTCTTTTTTGGTTTTAGATCGAAGTAAATTGAAAGAAATTTTTTAAGTAAATTCTAGGGTGCATGAAGATTATCCATTTATAAAAATTATCGGATAGAAGTTTAGCTAAAGTTTATAAATCAGAAAAGTAAAAAAGGCGCATTATTGCTAGAGCAATGAAGGAACTGAAGCATTAAAATGTATTTTTTTTTGTGCTTATTATCGGTACTACTTCAGTTCTGCTTATTTTATTGTTTCTTTTTTACTTTAGAATTTCGAAGATCTCATCAATATTGTGAAAATTCTGAGGAAAAATCGTGGATTTCGTGCTTTGCTGCGTGTTGTTCTTGTCTTTATGAACTTCATCATTGGAGATTTTACAGCCAATACAATTCGGGGCTTTAGGGTATCAGATCTCACAAAGGTGAATATTATGAGTCGTTTCTTTTTTTTTTTTTTTTTTTTTTTTTTTTTTTTTTTTTTTTTTTTTTTTTTTTTTTTTTTTTTTTTTATTTTTTTCTATCGCTAAAACAGACTCTTTAAGTAATCTGATGATACGCAGAAATATAAATTTTACTAGGTATTTTATAGATTTGTGCCACGGAAGTATGCAACTCGCCAAAAACAACATTACTGAATATTGTAGCATCATCTACTATTTCGGAATTTCCCGAAGTTTGCATTTTTCGTGATACTCTTCCGGCGTTGGAGAAAGCTTCACGAGGTTATCTACTCACTCTTTTTCACTTATTTCTTATCGATTACGACAATCGATGTAGTACTCATTGTTTCTAACAAACATTTTTATAAAGTGCATAAAATTTTTTTGTAGAAAATATCGATTTGATTGCAGAAGCTTGTGAGAGAATTCTTTACAGTGCTGAGAATGGACTGCTTGACAGTTTGTTCTTGGATTTTTATAAATTTGTGAGAATTTTTAAGGTGGAAAACTAAAGCAAGGTCACTATGCAGATGGAAGCAATGAAAAATATCATAAGTTTTTTTAAAAAAAAGTATTATTTCAACCTAAAAATCATTTTTGGTTTTGTGATCAGTGAACTTCCAAGAACTTTCTGCAACAGTACGACGTCTCGAGCGGGATTATTTGCGATTTGATCGAGAAGCGAGTCTTTTGGATGATAAAGGACAGATGGCTAGCTGCAGAGAAGTGATTAGAAATAAAGTAATGGAAGTGAAGGATAGCTATCGTGAGTGCAAGGTTCTAGCTCTAACTTTTTTCATTTTTTTCTTGTTATTTAAAATGGAAGGCTAAAGTAAGTATGATGCAAACTGCAGACTGGTCTCTGCAAAACGATGCGTTTCTTTGGTGAATTAGTAGACGATGATATTGGTCCCGAGCTTCCCGAAATGTTCTTCGCCAATATCGCTACTTTTTATCGCCAACTTCAACGGGCTTGGATCGATGTACATTTGCATGGCATTCCAGTGAATAGACCAGTTTGAATGAGCTCGATGTATCATTATCCATATTACCTATTTTTGCACAACAAATATAACATTATGGCTCCAAATCTATCAATTCTGCATATAATTAAAATCAATTTTTCTTTTCTTTCTTTTTTTTTTTTAATAAGGTATTTCCACTTCAGCAATTCTAGAAAAATTATAGTTCTTTAAAAGAAAAGTACGACGCTGCATTGTCTTTATATCTTGCTGTAGTGGAACTGTTATATATCAAGATTGGGTCACATTAGTATTTCTTAAAGCTATGACAGTTTCTTAGCGGCATATTTTTAATTTGCCTATCATCCTTAAATGAAATACCGTCCTATGGATCTGCAGTATTAAGGCTTTTATTTTTGCGAATATCGTTTCACTTATTTCCCATGTTGTTACTATTATACATAATTTGATTTCGGATTTATATTTACCTCAGAGAACAACAGGTGAAAAGAGTTACATTTTCAATCACTTCACATATTTTCAATCAAATAACACATAAATTGATCATATTTGCAACATTTAAGTTAGCCGATAAACTGTATTACTGATTATATCTGTCACGATCAAAATTTGCATCTAATTAGAATTTCTTTCATGCACTTAAAGAGTAAGTTTAACAGGCTATGCAAATTTTGGACTGTTGTTATGTGAAAAAATGTTTTTAGTTACGATTTTTGCGCTTTTCACATTGCACTGATTATCGTTTATTTTGTATTTTGATAAATCAGTTTGTTTTCTCATTTTCACCTATTTTGATAGATTCCATATCTATTCACACAGACACTGATTGACATTTTAATGATTTGAATTTTTCATTTATTAAATCAATCATATTTGAAAGTTAATTTGCATGTGCATTCTTTGAGTATATATAACAAATCAATTTATTCTGCATGTATTCAATTCACAAAGATCGAACTTTCGATTTTATATTGATCAATTCATCAGATCTACGGTAGATTATTAAGTCAATACAAGATTTATAAATCCATCAACCAATTGAAAGACTACTTTTACTGAAATGTTTGCAGCTATACTGCATGATTAGAAAGCATTTGATTGCTTGCGCCAAATAATTATTCAAAAACTTAATGATATATTTAATGCAAGAAGTCGATATCAATAAGGTCAAAGTTCTAACAGTATGAAGTCAAAGGTTGAATTCAGTGAGATCAGAGTTTTTTGAAGAAATTCAAAGTAAAAAAATTGTCAAGGATTGACGGAGTCTGTTATTTCGTTTTGCTTGTGACCGAACAAACCATCTGAAATGATTATTGCCAGAGCAGCGAATAACATCAAAATAAGCAATGATAGTTCTGATAAAGAATGATAAAGATTGAACTATCATTTAGCATGTTGTATCACCCATATATTATGCTGAATATGATATGTCGAGTGGATTATCAATGATCCAATTTTGCATAATTTGACTTCTATAAGTTCTGATATATCGTCTTTCACTCTTTTTTAAACATTTTAAATTAATCAATCACTTTAAACTATTCATTGCGCAAAAAAGAAGTATGCAATGCTGAGAAATTTTGAAAACATTTAAAATATAAACTAAAATATTTTTTTAATCATCAGAAATACAAACCGATTTAATTGTCTTTTTAAGTAGTAGGCAGTGTCATTTGGATCATACATTCGATGAGACTGGTCAAGAAAAAATGAAACTTTCCCTATAATAAATGAAGTCAATGGATGTATCCAATGGATCATTGAATCACAAATAAAAACAAAAATTTCAATGAATAAATTCACTGACCTTTGAACTTTGTATGTTGCTTGTGATCACAACAATATCTAAAGATCAGGGTTAAAAGATCAATGTATCGAGCAACGAAATATACCGGTCATTTTAGCCAAAATATTCCATAAAATGACCAGAAACCTTGACCATTGGTCAATATTGTATGATGAAAAAAAAAAAAAGATGCAAAAAGTTGGAAAAGTTATTTGATCATCTACTTATCTGAGGTAACAAAACGAAACAGAAAAAAAAAATTCATTTGAATATTTACGGAAGAAAAATTGCATTTCATTAATTAGATATATTTCATTTCAATCCATTTCAATATTTCAAATTCATTTCAATATTTTCATGATTTTTGATTTTCTTTATTTCATTTGATCAAACGGATCAATCCGAAATTTTCATAGATAAAATGAAGTGATCGCTCGATCTGAAAATGTTTTTTTATCAGTACATTTTGGCCAAATATTTTATTCATTAATATTAGCTATTCTTTGAACTATGCTCAAATTGCAGAGATTATTTACGAAGAAATGTAATTCGGAAAAAAAAATGAGCATCGCAAATTCAACCTCATTTCTTTTCCGGATTGCATTCCGGAATGATTATTAGTCCTAACTCGTTGTTTTTACAAATACATATTCATATATTTAGCAAAAATTTGTTGACAAGTTTAGGGCACAAATAAATTAAGTAGGATTACCCAAATTTTTGCCTTTTTTTGCCAAAATCAAAATGTGAAATCACATGAACAGGCGACTTATAAACATTAACTTTTATCATTCAATATCATCGTATCCAATTCGATTCCATAATATCGTATCTTTTATAGAAATTACAGTAGTAACTTTATCGCTAATACAGTAACAACCAAAATTTGCTTCTCTTCAATACTCTTATAGCCATTTCTAACAATTATTCTTTTAAAATAAATAGAAAAATGTGAATAATTGAAATTCAAAAAAAAAAGATTTCGAATTTCAAATATTCATTACAAGTACGTTAAAGTACGTTAGAGTGATATATATGAATTATTTTTCGGATTTCTCTTAAGTGTTGATAATATCGTTATTTGAGTGACGTAATGATATGCTTGAAAATTGAGTCAAAAATATTTTGAACTTGATAATTTCAGATTTTTGATCTCTTATCATCAATGTTGTGAAATTATTTCGGTGATAATTATGACGATTTTTTTCGTCAAACTAATTTTCTTTTAACGGTTTGTTAATCTTTAACGACTTTAAAAGAAAATTGTCTATTGCTGATAAAGTTGTCAAAAACAAGAAAACGAAAAAATAGCTGAAAATGTCGGAGCAGAATTCAAACAATCTACAACAACATGCTTCAAATCCTTCAATGGAAGAACTGATAAATAATCTTATCATTGAATCTTGGGAACAATTACTAGAGTTAATTGAAATGAGAAAAACACTTGATCAAAATATTATCGCATATTGCGATGATATTTTGCGAATTTTTTTCGCAAGACAAATATTACGTTATCATCAACAACATCAGCAACAACAACAACAACAACAACAACAACAACAACAACAACAACAAATGCCGAATTTGGATATTCATAAAAGTGCTAAAGTAAAGGTAAATTGAAATTTCGTGAATTTTCAAATTTGTTAAATAAATTACGAATGCATTTTGGAAGATGATTAAATGAATAATTTTTTTTTTTTTTTTTTTTTTTAGCTAAATTTCAAAATAAACAAAAAAGGCCATGAAAAGTGGAACAAAGATTGACAAATCATACATCCGTTTTGTCTATAAAGTTTAAACGAGTCAAGAAAAATGAAAAAATACAAATAAAATTGAGTTATTTCATTTATCTAAGAAATAGATACTCAATTTTATCAATCAAAAATTGATTCATAATTCTACTTTATCAATCAAAGATTAATTCATAACTCTACTTTATCAATTAAAGATTAATTCATAACTATAATAAAATGACATCGAAGTTTTTAAAAAACTTAAAAGTAATTTTTAAAGATTTGTAATTTATGTCGAAAGAAAGTACATAATTCGAAATTACCATGTCATGTACGAATGAAACATCTGAATCAACCGCTATTCTTTTGTCCAGTATGTAATAAAAGTTCGAATTATTCGAAGAATAATATCAAAACTCATATGTTCAGAAAACATGGAATAAAAGATGTATGTCAAATTTATTTTTGTATTTTAAAATTTTTTCCAATTTCAATAATTAATATATTAATATTAATAATTAAAATTTGAATTTTCACATTTGAAATGTTTAATTTTTTTTTCTGATACATCAATTACAGAAGACTCTCTCTCTCTCGCATATTTTTTTTTTTTCTTTTCTCAACTTTTATTTATTCGAAATTTAATAAAAGTTTATAGTAAAATTAGTGCATAAATTGAGTTAGAATCATTTTTCTCTTCTTTTTTTTTTTTTTCAGGGCAAACCAATCGATATTGCGATTTCACATGCATCAGAAGTAAGACATTTAATGAAGCAATGTTTTCCGGATGTTAAAAATCGGGATATTTCAAAAACTCCACCCTCGAATGATAATATTGGCGTTGAATAGAAAGATGAGAGATGAGAATTGAAGTCATCGGAAAGGTCAGTTGAAGAGGTTATCGAAAAGGTTATTAATGATAAGATTAATTTAGAATGAAACTCATTTTAAAATATTTCAAAAAGACGGAAGTATTCTTAAGCAAAATTACTGAATAAATAATAGGAATCGAATAAATAATACGAAATGAATTGAAAATTCGAAATAATCCACAAAAAAGCAAAATAAAATGAATTAATCTCTCTTCTCTTTTCTCATTTTCGACTTTCAATTTATTTCAGGAAAAGAGTAAGAAAATTAAGATTTTTATTTTTTTCATGATTCATCAGGTTTAGAAGGACATACTTTATGCTATCTAGAACTTTTTTTTTAGAAATAAAATTGATCCATTGATCTAAAATTGATCTATTGATCTAAAATTGATCTAGTAACCATCGTTGTATAGTCCATTTTTTCCGCACTTGAATTTTTTTTTTGAATGTTTTAGATTTAATTTGTATAGATTCAATTAACTGAATATCGAACACAAAATCCAACAATATTTTTAAAAAAAAAAATTATGCGGAAATTGTAATATATATACTAAATTACAATTTTAACTAATTACTTAAAAAGTTATTATTTCCAGCATTTCTTCGATGACCACCGATTCTTCAATCTCAAAAGTTTCAGTTAAAATTCAAATTTGGTGACACATTTATTATTTATTAATTGTTTCTTTTGTCAATCTCTTGTATTGAATAATATCATAAAATTAAACTATCTTATCTTTAATTATTAATTTCTACCAATTAGCAAAAAATGATTTCTTCCTAATTGGTAGATTTTTTTTGCAATGTTTTTCAAAAAATGTTCAAATTTTCAATGTATAAAACCGTAATTTAAGTTCAGATTTTATTCCATAAACAAATTGCTCTGATATCCAATAACTATTTCAAATTTTCTATTTTATGAATTCGACTACGAGTATATCAAGTATAATTTCATCAGTTATTCAGTTAGATTGTCTCAATTTCGCATATTTTTGTTAATTTTGGTATGTTATATGTGGAAATTCCCTTAATATTTACCCAAAAATGAAATGAAAAATCATGTGAGATGAAATTTTAATATAATATCTTTAATGAAAATGAAGAGAAATAGAATGGATATATAATATTTTTAATGAATTAATTAATAGACAAACTTTTTCGTCATTTTTTTTTTTTTATTATCTTTCTCTTTATTGATAATGTAATATCTTCTTGTATATTCGATTTAATACAGGTCAAGTTAATTTCATACAGGTAAAGTTACAAATACTTATATTAATTATCATTAATTATCAAAAATCATTGAAAATTTGACGGAAAAATTGTACAAAAATTTCATTAATTCATCTTAATATCAATTGATCTAAGAGAGGATGAATGATTAAATGAAATGTTCGTTCTTAATTTCGCTGGTAATTATTATTGATTGATCGTTCGAAATAATTTTTAAATTTAAAAAATGCTAAAAAATATTTGTGAAATGGTAAATTTCGCGTGATTTTTCTCCTCTTCAACTTTTCCATACTTTTATTTTTTTAACAGTAAATTTAAAAAAAAAAAAAATCTGATTGTTATCATCATTTCGGCCTAAATAAAAGTATCGATTGTAAATTTTAGGGGAAAATTTGACAATAACATACTTTGTGGAATTTTCATGTCTTTCGATTTATCAATGTGTGTTAATCGATTTATCAGCAAAGAAAACTTAATTAATTTATCAATTGATTGAATTGATTCTTAATTTATGTTAATGGATTATGGAACTTTTTAGTTCCTTTTTTTTTTTTTTTAAATGATTTTTTCATTTTTTATTAATTGCTTTTATCTCGCAAGCAATGTTTTATTGAATTGGAAAGTTTTTTCAATAAAACTTTTATCTTACAAAGAAATTTGTCTCAATATAAATGCACTTATTTATTATTAATTATTCAATTGGAAATTAATTTCAGCATAAAATTCAATAATTGATTAAATAAATCATTAAAAATTCAAATTTCCCTCTATTTCAAGAATATCAGATCTCATATATCTTGGCTACATTTCTTGGCAAAATTATTAGTGAAAGAATATTTATAATGATTTATATAAATATATTTATGTAAATTAGCCTAAAATTTAAGAGTTTTTTTTTTTTCTTGGCCAAATAAATTTCTTTGAAATATTTATATTTATATACATTTTCATTTTTCTTGTCTAGCCTAGCATGAAGAGAGAAATAAATAATCTTTCAGCTGGAATGGAATATATATAGGCAGTCAATAGATGAAAGGTCTAGTGAGTCTAGAGCCTAGGACCGAGCCTAGGGCCTAGTATGTTATGTTTGTCTAGTGTATCACAATTCAAATACTTTAATCATTTTTCCGCTAAAATTTGTAGTTACTCTTTTCTAGTCTCTTCAAAATATTTTTCTTATTTTTCCCACATTTCTTCTTTTATATTTTTTAGCTCACATTATTTTCTTTGACAATTTATCAATTGAATATTGAAATAAGTATGTTAGATTAACAAGTGGAAAGTTTACATTCAATTTAGCCTTAAGGCTTTTAAGTTCAAAAGTTTACATTTAATTTGGTTTTAAGGCTTTTAAGTTCAAAAACTTACTCAATCAGTTTAGCCTTAAGGCTTCTAAGTTCAATTTATATGGTTCTCCCAAAAGTACTTTTTCAATAATTTTTAATTCTTTTAAAATTCTAATGCTTTAGACTGGTTTGTCGATTTATCGAATTAACGAAGAAAATTTGGAAATTTGAACAAAAAAGGCCTACTAAGTTGATTATAGTAAAAATCTGATGTCCCAGTTGTTGAAAAGTACCATTAAGGCTTTCAAGTTCAATTTTTATGGCTTCTTCAAAAGTACTTTTTTAAGGCGCATTTTTGCGCATTTGGTGCATAAATTTTGTGTGTCTTTTTCAAATTTCAATATTTCAGTCTAATTTGTCAATTTACTTAGTTGTTGAAAAAGTCTGAATATATATTTTTAAATGTAAAAATGGTGCTATTCTCAAATTGAATTTGAAATACAACGAACGTTTTTTACTAGGATTAGCATAAGAGGCGCATTTTTAGATGAGCCTCAAACTAGGCTCTCAAGCCTCATCAAATTAGCAATTTACAGGCAACAAAATAATTGGCCAAAGATACGAAAAAAATAAATTGATAGATTGTCTTCCTGGTTGTGTGCTTACCAATTTCTATCAAAAAGAAGTCTATCGTGAAACGAAAAACTAGGCTCTTATTTTTCAATAAAAATGATGATGATATCAAAAAGCCAAGATCGATCTTTTCTTCCTTCTTCTTTCCTGTCAATATTTTTTGTTTCATTACTCTTTCACTTCAAAATTTTCATCTTATCATCTGTTAGAAAAATTTTTTTTAAACAATTTTTCCGTCAATTTTTTTTCTTTTGTTTTAATTTATCATTTTTGATTGATTAATAACTGATATAAACAAATCTAATTATTTGAGAAGCAAATAGTTTGATCTTTTTTTTTTCTTATTTTTTTGAATTCCCAATAGGATTTTCAATCATTTCATTGCTTGAAAATTTTTCAAATTAATGCTTATTCGATGAGTTTTTTTTTTTTTTTTTTAACAACTTTTAAGTTGGAAAATTTACTTTTTAAGCCGACTAGAATTGTTGTTCAATTTTCAAGTGCAAATTATTTTCGTAAATTGTTTTTATATTTTAGTTTTCAATTTTTTGTTGATCAATTTTTGAAAAAGAATAAGTGAAAGAAAAACTTTGTAAGTAGAAAAATGAAATTTGAAAAATTATTTCCAGTCTAAAGGAATGATGTCATTTGGAAGTTGTTGAGAAGTGGTGACAAATGATTTATGAAAAAGTCGATATTTCAAATGCCTTTTCTTTGGTCTATCTCTAATTGCTTTAAAATTGCTTCAGAAAAACAGAGGTAAAATTAAAAAAACTAGAAATAAGTTAAGTCTAACTTTTCATACTTCTAAACTTATAGTCATTTTAATTTTTTCTCCTCATTACCTGAGTTGCTTGAAAATCTACCGTATACTCAAAAATTTTAATCAAAAAATGAAAATGATGCTGAAATCTGTCAACAAAAGTATCATTTCATTTTTTCTGCATTTTAAAAATTTTATTATTTCATTTTCGTGCTGCTAAAAAAAATCATAATTATTTGCTAATTGTGCTATTTTATAAATTTGATAACTTAAAAAAAATGAGCTATTTCAACAAAAAATTTCAATGTTTATCAAAAAATTTGATCTGCAAATACCTATTTTACAGTTTTTCTTATCAATTAATTCCAAAAAAAAAAAAAAAAATGCAATTTTTGAGAAAACTAACTTTGGAAAACATTTCGATATTATTCTCGAGAAGCAAATTCGTGAAATTTCTTCATTTTTAATTATCGCTTTTTGTTTTTTTTTCTCAAATTATCGCTGAAAAAGTACAAAAAAAGGTGAATTTTTTTTTTAACTATGTGGCAAATTTTTAATTCAAGTAATGGTTTATCAGAATTCATCTTTCGAAATTATAAAAATATCCATCCAAGCAGAAAATTAATAGTATGGCTTTGTTCGTATAGAAAGTTCGGCCATCAGAAGTTTGTCGTAAAACAAATTAAAAAAAAAAAAAAAACTTCAACTCTACCATCAAATTTATAAAGTGAAAAATAAGCATTTTCTTTTTTGCTTAATTTTTTTATTGATTGCAATTATCATTTACTATTTCGATACAAGATTTTACCGTTGTATATCATAATATTTAAATAATATTATTTTCTCATTCAAAATTCGAATTGATAATTAAATGATCGAAAATGAATAAAATTATTTCCAATTTCTAATTAAATAACGGTTAAGTAACTTTCTTTTTCAACTAACTTTCTATATTTGATAAAATAAGAAAACTACTTATTGATTCATTTTATGCAAATTGTAATTTTCCAAATTATAAATCATAATTTTTATGAAACGCGAAAAAGAAGTTGAGCTAAAAAAAAAAAAAAAAAATAGAAATATTTCATTTTTTTTTTTCTTTTGAATCATTTTTTTATTTTTTGAAATATTTCGCTAGAGCATATGATACGATGGTCTAGAATTTTGATAATTGATAATTTAATTTCCAGCAAATTCAATAGCTGATAATAGTGATGATAAGATAAAATGGATTGGAATGCTTAAGAACGAAATTATTTAGTCGTTTTCTTCTTATTTTAACAAAAAATTAAAAAAATAAAACGAAAAGCTTTTCATGGATTATAATTTTGACAATTCTATTCCTTCGTTTTAAATTCCATTCAATATTTACAGAAAAAAAAAAAAAAAAGAAAAAAAAGAAAGAAAAAAAGATGAATTTTGCGAAATTCATTTATTTCGCAAAACGAAATACGAAATTTTTTTTTTTTTCTTTTGAATAAAAGAGATAAAATTAAAAGGTTGAGAATAAATGCTTTGGCCAAATTAGCTTATTCAATCAAGCTATAACTACACATATTACTACTACAAATTCATTTGGAAAGCAATATGTTAGTGAAATTTGATATCTAACAAAGAAAACAATTAATTAGAGACATTTTCCCAACCGGAAATTCTCACTCGTCCTTTCATCATTTCATGCTTTTTTACTTGCGATAACAAAGCTTGCGAATCGATTTATAATTCTCGAAAAATGACAATTATTATTTAGCGAAATTGGACAAATTTTTTATATGGAAATGGTGACAATTTCTGGCGAACAAATATAATTTTATAGCAAATTTTTACAAATAAATTATCGAATTTAATTAATTTTAGATTAAAAAGAGAAAAAAAACTCATAATTTTTGTTTCGTTTTATGATAATTTACATGAATTATTTTCTTTTAAAAAAAAAGGAAAACATTTATTGATTACTTCACATTTAATGCTTTTTGAATCGATCAAAATCGCTAAAATTAAACAAATTTTATTACAAATTTTTCGATAGGAATTTTAGTTTCTAATTAAGTTTCTAATTTAATGAGGTGACATAATTGGTTTAATGAAGTATGCCGTATGTTTGCTTATAAATTATTCAAAATTCTTATCGAATTTAGTGAATATTTAATGCTTGGAATGATTTACAACTTCTCTCTTTTTTCTCATTTTTATGATTAATTACTGAAAAAAAAAAAAAGAAAAATTTTTGTTTTAAATTTCAAATTTATTGAAATGAATTTGTTAAATTTCAATCCAACTATTATTTGCAATTAAATGCACATTTATTTTTTGTTAAAAACCACTTTTTGTTTTCACTTTTTTGCACATTGAATCCAAATCTCATCATTGCATTCCTGCAAAAGTTAGTAGATTTAAATTAAAAATTTTAAATCTATCTTTACAAAAGATTTTCAATCTGATATGATCGATAATCAGTGTGTTTATCAGAAACGATAGTTAAAGACTTGATAATTCATAAAATTCTTGGCAAAAAATTTATGTTATATTAAAAAAGTTTAAATTTATACATGTTGAATTATTGAAATAATTTAAGAGAAAAGAATGAAATAAATTTTGCTGCCAAATTTTTGTTGCTTAAATATTTTTCCAGTTCAATTTATTTTTATAAATTTATTTCACTAATATGACATTTTTCAGGATATGTATATCAAATAATTGATTAATTTACAACAGAATTACTCTTAAAATCTATTCAAATTTCTAGCAAAATTATAATCTATTCAAAAATTCCAAAAATACTGTAAACTTTGAAATTTACAAATGTACTACTTTTTCAATTTTTTTTTTTTATCATTGTCGCATTGATATGTTCATCTTATTAATGAAACATTTATTTCATAAAATATTTATGGTTAATTCTATGAAACACCAATAAATAGAATCGAAAAATTATATTTAATTTTTGATTTTTATTTTAAATTTATTTGTATTCATATTTCGAAAAATATCGATTCGCAATTTGCTTTTTTTTTTTTTTCAAATTTTAGCGATCTATCAGCGATTTTACTATCATTTCTATTCGTAGAATTGTTATTCAGTGTGATTTTAGCTTCGCTTCGCAAATGCAAAAAAAAAAAATTAAATTTAGCAGAAAATTAGATTATGCGTTGCTAATTAAAAACTTATCCTAAAATAGTATAAGTTGGAAATGAGCTAAAACTAAGTCGAGCATATTTATATACTATTAAGTTGATTATTACTTTTAAATAGTCTAAATAAAATGAAAAAGTTTTTTTTTCGCTTCCTTTCGAATTTTTTAATTTTTAATCCATTCAAATTTTTTAATTTTTTACTTACATCATGTTTTTACCATTTTTCAAGAAAATTTTGAAATTAAAATTCATCGTTCATTCCATGAAAAATAGTTTCATTCAAATCAAAAAAGCTGAATTTTGTTCAAAAAAAAAAAAAAAAAAAAAAATTCATTCATTTCAATTGCTTCATTTTTAAAATCATCTTTTTCTCTATTCTTTGTTCATTAAAAATTCTAAATTTCAATATAATATATTCAAATTTAAATTTTAGAAAACTCTTCGAAATCTTTAGATAATTATGAGTTAAAAAACTTTTATGAATAAAGCAATTCAAAAAAGACATAAAATGAAATTAAATCGAAATATGAAAAGAATGATAGCATTTGCATTGAAAATTCTTATGAATTGATTAGCATAAGGGAGATTTCCAGTTCGACAACATATAATTAAATCAATAAACTAGTAATTTATCTTTTAATTAGGCAATTATTCGATTTGGCTTTCATCCTGAAATATTTGAGAGTACCATATTTGTAATACTTCTGATACGTTCTATCAAGATTCATGATAGCTTCATTTCTCGTAAAACGAAAAAAAGTCATTTGTAGAAAGCAAAATAATAGGTTATTAAAATGAATGACTAGGTTCTAATTAATTAGATTTTGGCATTAATCCAAAAATTGACGAACACTTCCGTGCCTCAATTATTGGAAAATTTAATGAAGAAGCTACTGAATGATGAGTTTTTGTTGTAAATATATTTCTCTTTACGAATTAGCATTTGATTTTTTCTTTTTTTTTCTTTTTTTCATATAAAAATAAAAAGTTTTAGGCTTTGCTAAAATTTAATAAAAATGAAAATCCATTCGAAATATTATATTCAAAATGTTTTTTTCTATTAAATCTTAAAAGTTCAATTTCATATTTAATATTCATTTCTATCTCAAACACACAATTTTATCACTTTCAATCAGCTTATCTTGTCAGTTATCGGCTTATCATCGTTATCAATGCATTGATTTTTTAATTATTTTGAACTAATCAATAAATATCGGATAAGTTCTTGACTTCTTTCATTTCAAGAATGCTAACTAAAATAGGATGAACATTGACTTTTAAATTCATTACCGCTTAATTATAGATTATTAGAAAGGAAGGATAAATAGATATGCTTATTGATAATTATGATTAAATTACTGCTTAGACGCTTGTGTTAGAAATAATTATCATTCGACTGTTATTTATAATTTTTCAATGTGCTTTTATGCTTTTTGTCATTCAAAGATTTGAAATTTAAAAATTAAATTTTAAATTTTATTTTATTCGAATTTAAAAAGTTAAAGATTTGAAGAGAAGGATGAACAGAGTGGCCCATCTGGTTCGTCATTCAAGTGCTTGGGAAACAATTATGACACGTTCCGAATCGATTTCAACGGAACGAAAAATTAGCGAAAGTGGAATTGGATCGGAAACTAGCCAAACTAGCAGTACGGTATCGTTTGATTTTGATTTTGGACCACCAAGCGAAATAAGTCGACGTAAAGAACGTCTATTGAACACGTTAAAAAAAGAGGTAATGACGTTTAATTGATTGAAATATTTAAAATGACGTAAAGAACGTTTGCGAAACGTAAAGAATGTTTTATGCTAAATACGTGAAAAATCGAGCGATAAAGGAAAGACGTAAAGAACGTTTGCGAAACGTTAAGAATTTTTTATGCGAAATACGTAAAAAACGAGCGGTAAAGACGTTTTAGTTGATTTAAATTTTTGAAACGAATATTACTCCATTTGTATGAATATTTTTTCAAATTTCATAAAATTAATTCCTCTTGCATTCGTATTTACTCGTACGATGTGAAATTTTTCAGGTAAAAATTATTATGGAAGAATCGGTAAATCGTAAAGTAGTTAATGCTAAAAGTACATATGTAACATCATTATGTGGTAAGAATAAATTTTAGAATTTAAATAATTTTCAATTTTTCAAATTTATCATAAATTTAAGTTATCACAAAACTTTAAGTTATCATAAACTTATAATTTTTCAAAAAAAAAAAAAAAAGACCAAAACTAATTGGTATATTTAGAAATAAATGAAAAGTTTTTTCAATTTTTCTCCCTTTTTTTTCGGAATTTTTTATTTTTTCAATTTTTTTCAATTTCAAAACAAATTTTTTTTTTTAAATTTGAAAATTAAAATTTTCAAAATATTATAGCAGCAGTTGAGCAATGTTTATTGGATGGTTTAAAACGTCGTCTACTTGGACTATTCGGCGAACGTTCAACTTATGCACTTCTTCATAGTATTGCCAAATTTTGTCCCGAAGCAGCAACTGTACTAACTCTAACAGTCAAAGCACAAGACGATGAAATTGCGTTTGTCTGATGGATTATTCAATTTTTTTTTTTTTGAAATTTTGAAATTTTCAAAAAATTTGCTAAATTTTGAAGTTAGATAAAATGAAAAATTTTAGCAAACAATCCCTTTTTAATGTAAATAATTTATGCTTTAAAATGAATTTATTATTTATTATTTTTTTGTTCCAAAATTTCGATAAATTATAATATTTTACCAAAAAATTTATGAAAATTTATATATCAGGCTAAGGTAGTAGCATTTGTACCTAAAAATTATACTTACTACCCTAATTGGACTAATTAATTTTCTATTATTAGATCATGTCCATCACCGTATTTATGGATCAGATTTGCTTTGCTAGCAAAATTATTACCATCAATCATTGGTTTCATTCATAGCTCTATGCAGTAAGTTAAATTTCTTATCTTATCTTCTCGAAATTTATTTTATCAATTTTGAAAAAAGCCTTCAAATGAAGTTTTTTTTTTTTTTTTTTCTAATTGAATCACAATTTTTGGTTAAAGTAAGATGGCGAAAGGAGGCAAGTCGAATAAAAATATTCGTGTTAACTTCTTTCTTTTTTTTTTTTTTTTTTAAATAAATTTCAAAAATTTCACAGGAAAAATTTTACAGTTGTCGACGATACTACGAGAAGAATTCATTAATGCTAGATGCTACGAAAGGAGGTGTTGTAGCTGCTTTACTTGGTAAAATTTAATTTTTTTTTTTATAAATCAATGAATTTATTTATTTATTAAATTTCCATTATTAATTTCTTATTTTGTTTTTTTTTTTTTATCTATCCTAAAATAATTTCTCCATTGTAGACAGGTGAAAATATTACTTGTATGATTTAAGAAAGCGGGAAAAAAACGTTGTAAATTCATTGTTTGAAATTAATTAATTTGAAGCGGTAAATTGAACGAAATGATATGATAAATCAGCATTTGTATTTCGAAAAAGTTTCATTTTTGATCGGTTCTAATCAACAATTATGCTGGAAAAAATTTTAACAATAAATTGATTTCCTCGTAATGCATATAAATTGTTTTCTGATATCTTATCACAGTCGATTTTCGATTTCTTTATAAATTTTTTATTCAAAACGAAAGAATGTTTTTATTAATTTCATTCCTATTTAATTTCCATTTTACAACAACGGAAAGTTTATACGAAATATTAATTTAAACGAAAGTATATGAAAAAATATAAAAATAATATAAAGTTAGGAAAAGAAATAAGTGAAAGTGAAATGATAAAATGGCAAGAACAGTGATAAGAATGATAAGCAAAAAAGGAAGCCAGGAAGTGTATAAGTATTATCTTTAGTTAGATTGCTAAAAATACTTTTATATCTTTCGAAAGAGTCTTGTAATAATAAATTAATCAGTGGATCAATATTTTTATACAAATTAATCAATGGATCAATATTTTTATCATAATTGATCAGGACTGTACGGATGTTATAATTGATGCAGGATAGAGGGAGGAGGAAAGAATGGTGCATAAAATGTGAAATTTAGATATAATTGAAAATTGCTCCAGAAGAATTTTCGAAGAAGGAAAGAATATCTTTTGATGTTTGATTATTAAAAAAAAAAAAAAAAAAAAGAAGAAAAAAGGAAAAAAAAGAAAAAATTATTTTCAACGATAATGCCTTCTCATGTCTTTTCGATTTTTCGATGATGATATGCATTTCTTTTTTTTTTTTCTTTTTTATTTTCGTTTTATCCATTCTTCGTCATTTTTTAACATCATTTTAAGTTCAAATTTTTGCTCACATCATAAGACAATCATCTTTTATTATACTATTGACATTTCCTCATAAGACAGAAAAAAATTTTCATCAAACATCAAATTTATGCCTTTTTTTTCCTTTTTTTTTTTAAACTTTTTAAAATTAATGCAATTTATGCATTCATCTTTTTCGTTTTCATTAGCACTTTTTTTATTTTTAATCATATTTTAACAAGGATAATTTTACTTATTTCTTTTTTTTTTTAATTTTTTAACGGCCGCCCTTTTATGCAACATTTGGCAATCTTTTGATTATTCGCCATAAAAAAAAAAACTAAATTGAATTTTAAGGAAAAATTTCATGTCAAATTTCTCATTTCCAATTTCAAACTTCACATTCCAATATTGACATTTATTTGATGACAAAAAAATGCTAAATTGAAAAGGAATGATTTTGATAAGAGATATTTGGCAGTGAAAATGATGATAAAAAAAATGAAGAAGTTAGAAGAGAAATATTAAAATATAATGTTACGATAATGATGAGAAATGAAAATAACGTAAAAAAAAAAGAAAAAATTCAATGTTTAAAATATATCAAATAAGTTAATTGCACTAGGAAAGCATGCATATTGCATGCTTTGCATGCATGCATGCATGCTTCAGGGAATTAATTAAATTCTTGCTCTATCCATTTTTCATTTACTCCTACAAAAACTATTTTCGTTCAATAATTGCTCACCGGAAATATGTGCAGTAGTATGCGAACAAAACATAACATGCACATATCGATTACATCATTTTAAATGAGTTTCACACAAATACTTCATGCATATGAAAATTTCAGTAAGTTGCATGCATGTGAAAAATTTCAGTAAGTTGCATGCATGTGAAAATTACTTAATTATAACTTACTGCATGTTGCATGCTACATGTTCAGCAACATAATTAATTGAAGATGCAATTAATTAATTGATTTGATTTAATTTAATTAGAAAAGTTCTTTATTTGATCGTACGATTAAAATAGGAAATGGATAAGCGCGACATAGATGATGATATGATTATTCGCTAATCATTTATTCTTCCTTCTATTACTATTATTTTATTTTTCAGTATTACTTTTCAATCCTTTATTCGATTATTTTAGAAAAAAAAATAATGCTACATGTTGAGATTATAAAGAAGACATTTAAATTTAACATGCTTTTTGCCATTTACATTTGCGAAAGAGAATTTTGATTTGACAAATTTTTAATTCGCAATGAAATTGAAATATTTGTTTTCCAATATCGAAAGACTGGTATTAATTAGGTAAGAAATGAATATTAAGATAAGATATATTCTTTCAAATTCTCTCATCCGATTTTAGCATCTAAGATAAGACGATTATTCGTTCAAGCAATTTCGTTAATACATCAATATATGATATTAAATTGTTATTTCTTTCGGCAAATGCGATAGTCCTGTAGAATTTTCAAGCGAAGAATAATATATTGGCAATTATCGGATGATAATTCATGTTATTATCTGAAGCTATAATATTGGGAAGAAATGGATGACGAAGGAAAAAAAAAAAAAATTATATATTGAGGAGGATAAAATGATTACGATATCTTCTATTAAGAGTGGTAAGAAATGGTCGTAAAATTGATTCGCATTTTGCCCATCTAAAAAAATTATTGATTAAGAGCTTGAAAGCTTTTTTTTTTCTTTTTTTTGTTTTTTTTAGCTTTAAAGTAACATTTTTTTCTCGTTTTTTAATTTGTTAACTTTTTTTTTTTTTCTATTCTCACAACATAACAAAGTTTTTATTATGACGAATAATTATTGTTGCTATTTCTTTTCATATGTATTATTATTATTATATTATTTGACATTTATATTTGACTTAGAAAAGAATATCAGAAAATCCTTCTTTTTCTCTATCCAATCTAATTAATATTTCTTCACTAAAGGTAAAGGATAAAAAGAAGGAAAAAAAAATTTCTCAACAAGAATAATTTATAAATATAAATATATATATATTAAAATTTCAATTAAATATTAATAAAATATTAAAATTTTAATTAAATTTTATGAATTTTAGTTGGTCCATGTGCAATTGATTATACAATGATGGATTATCAATATGATCCATACGAAGAACCATTAGCAGGTGAACTGGTTGAACGACATCGTAACATTCATTCATGTTCAGTTACACCTCCGACACCGAAAAGACCGCCATTAACGGTCCAATTAATTTCTTCAATTATTCTCGGGAAATATCTGGAATATTAGGATAAGTTGTTTCAAAAAAGAAAAAAACTGATATGATAATGCTAAAATGATAATGATAGATAAAAAATAGCCGAATTCTGAAAACTATTCCTGAATATAGAAGAGATTAATGATTGTTTTTTGATTGATGTTTGATTAGATAAATACTAATACATTAACGATAGTCTTAGCATTGAAAAACAAGATTGTAAAATTGTATCATTTTAAGTAATCATGTAAAATTATTAATATTTGACGTGAATTCCGTGATCATTTCAGGTAATGAAACGTGGTAGTAGTATTGTAACAAGCGTTGATAGTTGTTCATCACCTATGTGTACATTCGGACGTGATTACGTGTATTCATTACATCAAAACGTGAAAGCATCTTTGTTATACGGGAAAAATAACGTCACCGCGGCGATATCACCCGATGGGCCACCAATGAAGGGTTATTTATCATTGCATCAGAATTCACCTGGAAATGTTACGGTCAAATGGTCACCTAATCAGTTGATACATTCAAGGTTTTAATCATTTGAATACACATATTTATTAATCAATTTTGCTTGTTATCAATTATTTCTTATCAGTTTCTTATCAATTCATCGATCTTATTTATCAATTTGTTTAAAAATGATATGATACGAGAATCGATGTATGTTGTATCAATATATAAATTAGATTAAACACAATCACAATGAGATATTTTTCTGATGATTTTATAAATTTAGCTCACAACCATCGTCAGCTTCTTACAATGATATTCCTTGTGATGGTGATTGGCTTTGGCGACATATTATCAATATCAATATCAATGATATCATCTATATACATATACATCAGTATAGTTAGTCTTTCGTTAATAATTCTTTTTTGTTCAATTTCCATTAATTCATTAATTTATGTAACTTTAAAAGGAAATTCGAAATTTCCTGTTTTTGTTCAATTATCGACAAAGATAGAAAAAAAAAAGCAGCAATTTTGTGCCAATATTGGATACATTCTAATTATATGACTTTATAATCTTAGTGATAATAATCTTTGAATGAAATTTCAATTATATGATTGATAATCTCAGTGATAATGATTTTAAATCATGGAATTCTCGGCAACAATGGCTGGTCTATTTAAGGTAAAAGAAAGACTGAAATCAAATGTAAAAAATTTTACCGATAAGATCATTAGTTTTGTTTGATGATAAAGAAAGAGAGTTATATTTCAGGTGAGAATTTGCCGACAACTTTAATTTTCGTTGGTGGTGATGGTGTGCAACAATCACCTATGGAATTTCCGGCTGGTCATCATGTTTTGGCCTTTCTTTCCTGTCTCGAAAGTGGTTTAGCACCTTATAATCGACTTGATCCACCCTTATGGATTTCCAAAGAGAAAGGTTATTTGTAAATAATTCCATTAAATTAAATTATTAATTAAATGAAATTAATAAAAATTAAATGAAAATTTAAATGAAATTTGAAAAAAAGTCAAGTGATTACATTCATTACAATATGAATATATATCATAAAAGTGAAAAAATTTATTGAAACTTTTCACTATATTTGTTTGTCTATACTAAAAAATAAATTCATGAAACATTGAAATCCATGATTGCGAAACAATATTTTCAAAAATGAAAAAGTCGTAAATGCGGTATTAAATTATTCCTGATACTCTCGTAATTTTCAAATTATTCCTTTTGCTGTGCTTTTAATGCTGAAGTATCATTCTTTTTACTTGCGATGATCGTAATTTAAATTACGAGCAATCTCCCATTGATGATGAAATATAATCCAATTTAAGGTAAAATATTGCCAAAATTACGACGACGAAGTTCAATGAATTTCGATACGATTTCGAAGACAAGCTCTAATGAAGAGATGATATTGCATGATTATGTATTTCGTATTGTACCTACCTGTGCACCACCTCTATTACTCAAACAGCCAAGTGTTTTCGATGAAGCTGCGATGTGTGAAATATTGACAATTGATGATTCGATCGCTAAATTGAGGCAAAATTTTTTGCCTCTTTATTTAACCAATAATTTATTGTTTCAGTTGCATAAAAATTGATTAATTGCTTACAAATGATCTATGACCTATTTCATCGCAAGACATTTTCGTAAATTCTAATTCGGCCCTTGACAATAGGATTGATCAAATTTTGTCGCATTCGCACACATATATCTCATTTTATGGCTATACATAAGCACATAAATTAAACAATTGCTAACAAAACAAACTTTTTTTTTCCTTAAAATGACAAATTGAATGATTAAAAGTTGAAAATTTTAAAATAGTGAATTCATTGATTTTACTTCCGATTTTTTGCAGAAAACGAGACGAGAAACGTACGGTAAGTGAAAGTGAAGTGGACGAACTTATGAGGTTAGTTAAAAATAATCATGAATTCAAAATAAAATCACAAATCATAAACCAATCATTTAACTAATTAATCATTATCATTTTTGTAATCATAAACTCAAAATTACTTGTTATAATTACCGATCTTCAATTCCGTCATCGCAAAATTAATGTCAGACATATGTTATGTATTATGGCTATGTCGGTTAAAAAAATTCCGGAATATTTACCGGACGGAATAACAAGACTTGCTTACATATAAAATGAATCCTTAGCAAAAGAATTAATTAGAATAATTAAAATCAAATGATAGATTCAGGAAATTTTGTTTTCAATTATGAAAACATGATAATATATATTTTGATCCAAAAATTTAGCTAAAATTATTTTTCTGGATGTAAAATAAAATCTAATTAATTTTGGCAAATATTTTAATAAACTTTTATCAAATTTTCCCGAATTTTGCAGACGAAATATCAAAAAAGCATGTTCTTCTATGAGAATGCAAATTTTGGCTCGAACTTTTTACGGATGTAAGTTTCAAATTTTCTTAAGTTTGCTTTGTAATTCAACATTTTTGAAAATAATCTTTCAGTAATTTTTTGCATCCTTCATCTATCATAATCATTGCTGTTACAGAAAAATCACAGATGAATTTGCCATATTTTTCATTGTTCCCAGAAATCATATCATATGAAGCATAGATCCGGAATATTGAAGGAGAAATTTAGAGTAAAAGCAATTTGAGATTCTTTGATTTGAAAATTTTGTTTAATTTTTCTTTTTTTTTTCTTTGCAGCACTTATTTTATTTATCTATTTTTCCTAATCATATCAATCTTATCAGCTATTCCTTCAATCTTGTCAATTTTCTAATATCTATTTTTCCAGTATTATCAATTTTAATCATCTAGACGTCATCTATTGCACCTCTTTTTTTTCGTTTTATAGTTTTTATTTAACCTTTGAACCCTGATCTTTTTAATAATACCACTGCAAATGATTATAATTAATGTAACTCATTTATAGGGCTAGCATATTGCGGTCATTTGCGCACCATTCGAAATCATCTGGCGTGTTTGGTAGATTCGAAAGCGGTGGTAGAAGAAACAACTGGTCCGGTTAATGAAGATTTTTGGAAAGAATGCCGAAATTCGAAATCTGTCAGTGTTTCTTTTCTTTTTTCTTTTCTTTACTTGAAATTTTCTTTCATGATTAATGTTTTAATTGATTTTTAAAAATGTTACCGTTGTTATCAGGAGAAGATGGAGAAAGAATTCTTATCACGAACTTATCGATATGGTATCAACGGAATGGAACCATCCATACTTCGACGTAAAGTTTGGCCTTATCTGCTAGGCTTAGTAAGTTGGACGGAAGATTTTGAACAGCTTAAGAATACATATCGTGCAAAGTACTACAACGATGTGGTAGAATGGGAAAAAATCGAAAAAATTATACGTGAACGTGATCAAGAAGCATTCGCAGCCGGTTAATAAGTTTTTATTTTTTTAATTTTTTTTTTCGAGTTAATTTTTAAAAAAAAAATTCATTTTTGGGGAAAATGAATTTGAGAGGAAACGAATTAAAAAAAGGAACACAAGTATATTTCTTGAAATATTTTGCAAATTTAATCTTTCTTAATTCAATTTTAAATTTATCCATCTGCTACTTTTGTTCAAATATGATTTAATATCAAAAGACTTATTTTGAATGCATAAACTAATTTTTTATCAGATGATAAAAATGATTAAATTCTAAACAGATAGCATCAAATCTGTTAATGTAGTGATAAAGTGTTTAGAGCATATTACTATGAAGAAAAGTAGAAAGAAAAAAGTTTAAATTTCAATTATTTCAAACTAATTTCAATAAACGAATATTTCTAGCTCGACTTCGATATCATACGTTTAACGCTGAAACTAACGTATCATTTCAAGAAACATCGTTGAACAATGAAGTATTCGAGGAAAGTGACGAAACAGATAGAGGCGAGAAGAATATTGAAGAGGTTAATCATCATTGATATAATTTTTTATCATTGATAAAATTTTTTATTTATCACAAATGCTTTAGTAATGTGGTCTTTTTTACTTGGCTTTTTCAAAAGTTATGTCAAATTTTTTTTCGCAAATTTTGCTAGAAAATGCATTTTCTGTTCAAAAAATGTATAATTCATCCATTTTTGGGCAAATTTTAGGAAGATTTGTTGGCAAAATTTAGTGCCAATTTACATCGTATCGAAAAGGATGTGGAACGATGTGATCGAAGTTCTGCTTATTTTGCCAAAAAAGAAAATCTGCAAAAGTTAAAAACGGTAATGTGTACGTATGTTTGGCGGAATTTAAACGAAGGTTACACGCAAGGAATGTGCGATCTGGCGGCTCCATTATTGGTCATCCTTGATGATGGTAAGTTCAATTTGCTGAACAAATCAGATTTTAATTCCTAAAATTATCCTGGATGATGTTAAGTTCAAATGCTGGATAAATAAGACTGTAATTCCTAAAGTTATCCTTGATGATATTAAGTTTAATTGCTGGACAAATAATATTGTAATCTCTAAAGTCATCCTTGATGTCGCTCATTTATTGGTCATTTCTGATAGCGATAAGTTCACTTGCTGGACAAATAAGATTATAATTTAAGTGCTGGACAAATAAGTTTGTAATCTCTAAGAGAGAAATATAATTTTTATCTTTACCAGTACAGATAGAATTTTCCTGAATGACAATATAAATATTTAAGAATTACTTTATTATTTAAATGTGTTGCAAAAATATTTCAACAAAATTACTGTGGCTATCGTAATAAAAGGTACTGTATATTCGACGAAAATTATACTGTACAGAAAGATTGGATGTTCGTGGTAAAAAGAAAGTAAAGTCAAATATACAGTATGACTCATAATAAAAATTCACGAAAAAGCTAACTGATATGTTATCATAATTTTTTTTTCTCTGATATGTTATCAGTATAGAACCACTGGTATTGGCATGCTTTGATCGGTTGATGCTTCGAATGAAGCAAAATTTCCCGCAAAGAACTGGAATGGACGATAATTTGGCTTATATGAATTCTCTTTTACAGGTTTTTTTTTTTCTCTTCTTTCCGATCGATATTTCTTAGTGATCAGCATTTCCTGGTAAACTTTTTTTCTAGGCCTAAGATAAACATTGCAAAAAAAAAAACAGTTAAAATTGAAATTTAAAAACAAAAGAAAAAAATGATACCTAAAAAAAAAAAAAAAAAAACATATTAAACGAACTAAACTTGAATCATTATAATCGATGAGATTATCTTGTCTTGAGAATTGTTTGCTTACTTTTATTTTATTTTCAGGTAATGGATCCAGAATTTTTCGAATATATTGCTAAAGATGGTGATGCAACACATCTTTCTTTTACTTATCGATGGTTTTTGCTTGATTTTAAGCGAGGTTTATTTCATTTTTTCATTTTTGAAAAATTGATTTCTTGATAGTAATCTTAAATTGTCTTGATTAATAATTTATGAATTTTAAAAATTTACCTATTCATAAGTGGCTTTGAATTTTCAAATAAATTATTTGGTAAATAAATAAATAGATAAAAATATGATTAAGTAAGTAATCGAAATAATTTATAATTTTTAGAATTTACCTATTCACAAATATTTCGTGTTTGGGAAGTAATTTGGGCAGCATCATCACTTGTCACCACTCATTTTCATTTATTCTTCGCTCTAGCAATGATTATCGCTTATCGTCACATAATTATTGATAATCGAATGGATTTCACTGATGTTATCAAATTTTATAACGGTTAGTAAAACATTTTATTAAAATCAATTTTATCGATTTTTTTTTTCTTTTTTTTAAATGCTTTGCTAAGCATTTTTTGAAGAAAAAAAAAATAGCTTTGCAATTAAACTAGAAAAAAACGATTTCAATATTTTCAAATGATTTTTTGCAATCTTTTCTTGCAAAAACACTTTTCTCATCATTCAACATTATTAATTTGATTTATTGCTACAAAAAGAAATTTTTGGAAAAAACTTAAAATTAGAAAAAAATTGGAATTAAAATTTTTAGAAATGGCAGAAAGGCATAATGTTGATGAAATATTGGATTCAGCTCGAAATTTGCTGGGACGTTTACAACTAATTATTATGGAACTTGAACCAATCAAGAATGATTAATGATACTATTTGTTTAGTTGAAATATGATCGTTCTGAAATTTTGTAAATACTCCAAAAAAAACTTTTCTTTTATTCCAAAAAAAAAAAAAAAAAAAAACTCTTCGGTAATGTAAAGCAAGTAGAAGATAACTTCTAAGATTATAATTTTAAAAAAATGAAATTTGCATGATATCGAAGTTCAATTTTTGGGTGATAAAATGACAGTAATGGAAGTTTTCTGAAATGCAATCATGAATGCGAGCAATTAGTGTAATATTTCAATTTTAATTAAAATTTCAATAGATTTTCGATTGTTTATGAACTTTTAACAAACAAATATTCCAAAAAGAAAGTTGAAATACATGAATTACTTACTTAATTAATTACTTCAATTCATATTGTTGACATAAGGCTATTAATTTAAACTGTAAGTTTTTGATTGTGATTTTAAATATCAAAAAAAAAAAAGAAATCAGTCAAAACTTATAGTTTAAATTAATAGCCTTGTATCAATAATATGAAATGAAGTAATTAAGTAACTAATTAACTCACATATTTCAACTTTTTTTTTTTCTCTATACTGCATATCAGCACAAAATTGTGCGATTATTTTTCTAATATTAATATACAAATATATTCTATCATGTCATTGATTCGATGTGTTTTTTGTCCTTCTGTGATCTCGATTTTCCTATCAATCAATCCTTATCATCAATCAATCTTCGATTTATTTCTGTCTGAATTTTCATGACTATTTTTTTATTTTCTTGCTATTTTAAAAATTTTTTAAATCTCACTGCGAAAATGATCAGACAACTACAAAAATAAGATAATCAGCTGTTATTTTTAATTAATTAAATTAACTTTCAATTGATTTTAAGTATTGGTTAATAGATATTCTTTATAAAGGTAGCTTTATTATTATTGATTCTTTATTATCGATATAGAAAAGATTGTTTCATTCCTGAAATATAAATTACAGTTTTTTTAGGCATAGAAAATGACACTTGATTTTTTTATTATCAAACAAATTTTCAAATATCAGTACTTCTGATAGTTAAAATTTCTGAGGACGACAGAGGAAATTAAAATTCCATATCAAGCGAAAATTCAATCAAAAATTTTATTGATCAATTTGGGAAATTTTTTTTTTTATAAGAAGGAATCAAATCATTAAAATATTTAATTTTTGTATAAGTTGATCGATTCAAAACTATCATAAACTTAAGCAACATTTGCTTCAAACCAGATCCGAATTTAAAAAACAAAAAAAAAAAAAAGGAATTTTGTAATTTTCAAATTTTCTCTTTTAAATCTTGCAATATTTTCAAAATGAAATTAATTCCTTCATTGTCTACTGTATTCTTGAAATTGATGCTAATTGGAATACGGTAGCAACAATGATTTAAAAAAAAACTGAGAATTATCCATTCATTTGAAGCATAACAATCTTTTCGGTTTCATCTGTAATTTATATTTCATGTATTTGTCTTTATAGAATTCGAAAGATTCTTCTCAAAAGCATAAACTGTTCATATCTTCTGTTAACTTCGCAAAAATATTGATAGTAATGATAATCAAGAAAGTAATGGAATCATTAATCAGTAATCCGGTTAGATTCATCTGGTACTATCGATTTTATTCATTTAACGCTTATGAAATTTTATTCTCCTTGTAAGATAAAATAGAAATAAACGAGTAATTTCATAATTGTGTTTAAAGTTTAATTTTTTTTAAAGTTTAAATAAAGTTTATTAAATTTTTAAAGTTTAATTTTTTAAAAGTTTAAATTTTAATTTTTTTTTAAAAGTTTAAATTTTTTTAGTTTAAATAATTCTTTTCTCTTTTTTTTTTTTTTTTTAAATATACATCATATAATTTCTCATCATACGCTTGTGATTCCCGATTTTCTCCCTTAATAAATTCACTTATGAAGTATATGTATGAATCGGTGGATTCATCAGAAGTTTTGTGTTTTATAACAGACATATATCATCCGGTATTTTTATTTTTTTTTTAACCGGATAATCTGGAAATATTTTACTTTCTCTCCTAAAGACCTCAATTCTAATTAAAGAACAAGGACTGATCTAACTGAATGAATAATTTCCCGAATACTAACTACTACAGAGGTCAATGAAATGATACATAGAAACTTGTCGTGAATTTGCGACAATTCATTGAAACATAGAAACTTGATGTGAATTTGCGATAATTCATTGAAACATAGAAACTTGACGTGAATTTGCGATAATTCATTGAAACATAGAAACTTGTCGTGAATTTGCGACAATTCATTGGAACATAGAAGCTTATTGTGAATTTGCGACAATTCATTGGAATACAGAAACTTGATGTGAATTTGCGATAATTCATTGGGTAAATCTGGACATTGCTTTTAAGATTGACCAAGAGTTGTTGAATAATTAGGATTTACCATTACATCAGAAGAAACAATACAATGCTGTCACGGAATTATAAACATATCTTTTCATCAAACTTTAAGCTTTCCGAATTTGACATTGTGAGAAGAATTAAGAAAATGGACGGCATCACATTGGAAGCTTCTATCAGTCAGATTCATGATTATTAATTTGATTTAATAAATAGAAGGATTCACAGCTAAATGTGGAGTAGGAATTGTGAATGATGCACCACTGTCGATGAGCCTTCTAACTAACGAGAGATCATCAGAATGGTATTCTGCATCGTCATCTGTCCTTTGAATTGTTTCAGAAGGCGCTTCTTAGACAACTGCTCAATTATCATTAACTTTTCCATTCATTTCATAGATTGCAGACCGATATGTCAGCTTCATGAAAGTAATTAAATTTCCCTACTCTTTCATTATTGCGGACTTCTGATGTTTGGAAATAGAGCTGTTTTTTTTCTTTTTCAAGTTCAAGAATGAATATTTCTGATAGATATATTTTCATATGTTTCAAAAATTTAACGATCCCTGCTAGTTTCGATAATATTTAACCAGTTGGTATTGCATGTAGAAAAATAATTTTCGTCCCTTGAAAGGCTCCAATTAAAGCCATGCTAAAATAGTTGGCAGAAAACTTCATCAATCAATAAGGTTTCCTGCCAAACTTGTCAACAAAATTCAGTTAGGTCAAAGATCGTTTTCAGTGTCACACTCTTCAATAATGAGAACCTGACAGTGTCAAAAAAAAAAAAAAAAGACACCACCCTGACCTTTAAAGTTTATTGCTTAAGGAGAGAATGGTAATATACAAAGAAAAATCTAGGTAGAGAAATTATATTCAAAATAAAAAAAATCATTACCAAAACTTGCCACCCATTATGTACGCATTTCCCAGTGTCAAAGTTGTCTCGTTGATATTAGTGATATGGATTATCTTTCGCAATGCTCGCAAATCGCAAATCGCATGACTTGCGATGGTTTGACAAATGATGACGAACGGATCAGAAATCGAATTCTTCGAAGGTGAATTTCTCCACATAATCAAACTAACAATTACATCAAATTCTTCGACTTAACTATCTCTGCCTAACATTATAAATGCAAAAAAAAGCCTTTTTATGTCATAAAAGAACTATTAAAATATAGATAATGGTTATTGTCTTAAATCTTATCATCCCAAATTTACTTAATTCATTTCATTCAAGATACTTTGACAAAATGAACAGTGCCAGTTGGGAAATCATAGATTTACATACGTGCTGGAAACGAATGGAGCATGTAAATTGGAGTAAAACTTTCAAAAAGTGTAGCCTTTACAATTAACCAAGCAGTAATGCAAATATACCATGTGCATGTGAGGTTTATATCATAGGTTCCTATCTGTAAAATCAGAAAATTTCTTTTTTCCAAAGATTCAAGAAAACTGTGGTAAAATGTTCTAAACCAACAATTATGCTTCATTGCTAACCAATAAACGAGCAACAATATCAACAATGGGATATATCAGTCAAAAATAAATGACAAACAATTAACAATGGATTTCCATTTTTAGTTAAAAAAAAAGAAGAATCACTAGCATGACTTGATAACCGCAAAATAAATATGATACGAACAGGAACGCTATTGTTGATATTTCCTCATGTTTCTCAAATATTTAATGTTTGCAAGACTAGACTTTTCTACTCGTGCGTCTAAACCAGATTCATCTCCCGAATACGGAAGAATTACAGGATAATTCTAAAGACAACAAACAATGGGATTTTAAGAGAAAATAATTCTTTTCTAAAAACATATCCAACTACTTTGTACAAATATCTATAAAAAATGACATGAATTTTATAAATACTCCACAAGCTTATCTACATATCTTTTTATTGTAAGGTTCTAGAAATTATAAATAGAAATATTTTAGAAGTATGAAATACGAAAAAATCTGGCTGAAACCGTCGTCAGAATACTTTATAATCCATTATACTGTGCTGTGAGTTATCGATCTGCACCTGCAATTCAAATATTAAACTAATTACCGCCTAACACATATTTATTGAGGTAGAGTAGAAAATAACTCAGTTTGAAAAGAAAAGCTTCATTTTCAGGAAAATATTGTGAAGATTAAAAACAATGGCAAGATTTTCCATAATCGGAACAGCGTGACAAAGTTCATGGTAAAGAAATCAATATTTAAAAGTTACTGAATGAATTGAGTGAGTTAAACTAATCATAAAAGAGATGAACAACAATATATGTACATATGTCACGAAAATTCCTGGGTATTTACAATGTAACTTTTTCTTCCATTAAAAGGAAAATTAAACATACCTACAGAAGATGAAGTTCTAAACTGTTTGAGTCCGGGTGAAGTTGAATAAACGGTTAGAAATTCATTAGCGATTTTGAGAGAAGGATTCTTTTCTTCAACAGTATCCAAAATTTCGGCATCTGAAGCAACTTTTTAAGGATGTGGTCAATATATTAAAATAATATTAATGTAGTTTTCCCAACAGCGACTGAATATAAGTCGAGAAAAAAATAATGGAAACTTCTTTTTTTTTTTTTTTTTGCCAACGATTAACAACGATTAAAGAAAAAAGTCATGCATTCAATTATAATTAACCGATTTCTTGGAATTCATTTTGATCTCGCCTAATATCATCAAGAAATTCCCATGAACCATTATCTTCCTCATACGTACGACAATCCATAGCCTCGACTACATTTTTCCACAAAAATTCATTTTTCAAAGCGCCCGCATCTTCAGCAAGAGGTGAAAATTTTCGCATAAGCGGTGCGATGAAAGATAACGACCTGAAGATCGTAAATAAATACTGTTAAGATTGTAATTTTAAGTGATTTTCACTTCTTCTATTTTCATTTAAATGAAAATGAATACAGACTTTTATGTTCCGATTATTTTACAAAAGTGAAGCGATTTCTTCTCAACTTCTGACTTGTAGAACCCTCTTTCAGCTGTTTAAAAAACCGTTATCCTTTAATTTCAAAAAATCTTATGTCAAATTAATAGGATATATGCAAGTTTACTTCTCCAAACTGCAAGAATCGAATGGAAAATGAGGTTCAAAAGGCATCATTTCTGCTGGTTTTGCTGGCAAAATATGATTCACATAAACAAGCTGCATGGATCTGAAAATTTCCAAAACGAAAATTAGAATTTTGAAAATTTCATTAATCCAACATTAAACTGGACTTAAACTTAAAGAATAATATTGCTCTTTAATCATAAACTTTCTGCTCATTAGCCATATACGGAAGTGATATGTTATCCGAGTGATGCAATTATATACCAAAATTAACTTTCGGGAAATTAGAGTATTTACTTGAAAAACCAAGAAAAACCAAAAAGAAAAAAAAAATGACATATTCCACAAAAAAGATCTAATTCTGACCTGCTTATTGTTGCAAAACATAAAGACACTGGATGGCTAATACATGATAAGGGCTCTAATGTACTGTGGACAATATGTCCCAGTCCCCAGCGATGTATCTTATCCATCTCTGAAAATAAATGTTTTAAAGATCTAAATTTGCTTTTCAATCCACATGAAACACTATGTAATAACGCAATTCTGATCCTATAGGCTTATAAATCAAATTGATCTTTCCTCCAAAAAAGATTTAAAATACCGATCCTCAATTTATTTATTGCATCAACATGTTAATGTCAGGCTGCAATGACTCGAATCAACTATTCATCCGACAAAAAGAAAAAAGGGAAAAAAAAAAGAAACAAAAAATAGTGCCTTCTCAGCTTTTCCAGACCTTTAAAACTTATATTTCATCACGCTTCAATATCTGTTACCAATATCAAATAATGATGGATGTTGTTTAGACTGCATTTAATGAAAAAAACAAAATAACACAAAAATTAGTACTAACTTTGTGCTTGTACTATTTCGCGGTATCGAAAACAAAACGCAACAAGAAAGGCTTGGAAGACAGCATAAAATGTTCCATGTCGGCTTGAACCTGCCGTTGCAGCAGTTGTTCGATCTACCATCTCATTCACATAAGTAGTACACCAATGTGCCAACACTTCCAACCATTCCATCGCTCTACTGAAAAGATATAGAGGCCAAATATCCGATTACAAAATTCGTTTTGACTTTCAAAATTCTTTTTCAGTTGGTAATTTTTCTCAATTGGCGATCCATCATCAAGGGGAGCAGAAAAGGATTTTTAAATGATTAAAACATATTTGTAACACGGCGAAATTGCAAAACGAAACTTTAAAAATGATTTTTTTCAAATTATAGTAGACTACCTAAGATCAATATATGAAGCACGAGAAAGCATGCTACCAATGTAACAAGCAGCACCCTGCGCTTTTTTCCAGTCATTAGGTGTCTGATTCAATCGTGTAACGAAACTCCATAGCCAGTTCATAAAATCTATTTGATAACTCTGGAATAAGAAACAAAAAAGTTCATCTAGAAAAAAAATTATGATAAAGCAAAAATTTGATGAAGAAAAAAAAAAAAATAAAAAAATGCATTTAGAATGACCGTACCGTATCAAGACTGCAGACATAAAACCAAAGGAAAGATATATTTTTCAAACCGTGAGTCATTAAAAGATGCTCCTCGAATACAGCTAATAATTCTTTTAATATTTTCTTTTGTTTAGATATTGATGGCGACCAATCACAATCTATAAATCACGACCGAAAATTTGTTCAATACGAAAAGAGCTAACTTATGAGAATTCTGATTCCTTAAACAGTAGCTTTTCTGCATCTTATAACTATGGTGAAATGATATACAACATAGAGTAGCGAAGTGTGAAATGTGCTTTATTCTCTTAAAAATTTTTAAAGAACAGAATTCATAGATCAATTTTTCTAATCATTATAAATCTTTCTCTGCCACAGAATTGATATCACAAATGTTTTCGAGATAGGAATTTAACTGCCAGAAAATTTCCAAATATTAAGAGAAAGCATTGTACATACCTATTTCTACCGGATTCTTCTGACTGCAAACTTCTGTTATATAATCGAACATAATACACATGCAGGTATCCAGCTTCTTCACCTTATTATCATTATCTTGCACCTCACTAACTTTCATTTCATATTCTTCATCCTTAAAATGACAAAAGAGTGAAAACAGGCGCTTAACAAAAATCATTTATCAATCTCAACTGTTTTCAATTCATATTTGCAGCATATTCTGTAAAATATCGCATCAAAATGCATAATGAAACTTAATATACTATATAATAAAAGCATAATGATGCTTTTTCATAATGAATTTTAATCTGCACGATCTCAAAACATCAAAGGATAATTTCATACTATTGGATCTGCCTAAACAATGTCGACAGTTTAATCAAAAAATGAATTTTACAGCAAGACTCGATGTATGGTATAGCAAGTATATACAGATAATCTATACAGAACTCTCTTCGATATTCAAATAAACCATACTGAATGACCGAAGAATAATAAAAATAAATATGCTTCTTCTTAAATGAAAAATTGAATAGCACAAATACATTTATTAAACTAACCAGTAAAAATAAATTTAGACCACCATTATAATTATCTTCTCTTCTGTTTGAATTTTCCACCTTCGTTAATATTGCCTAAAATTGCATTTTCGATTTTTCAAACATTAATCAACTGTATTCAAATCGACTCGTCAATAATTATTACTTGAAATATAAGACAAATGAAAATTAAAAAACTTATAATACTCACATCAAGTTGGGCAAGGCCGTCAATAATGATACAAAAGATTTCTGCTCGACATTGCGGGATGTTTTGACATATAAATACAAGATTTCTTACATAACTAACATATCGAATTGATGGCACCGAATGATGCGGAAAGCGCTGCCGAATAATTTTAACGAGACTTTTTGTTGCCCTGAATAAATCGACATATTTTTGGTGATATGCATATTTTCAAAATTATTTTATTTCTGTAAGGCTAACACTTATCTTTGTGTCAAAAAAATATGACATTACGTCAGTTTCAATCAAGGAAAACACTGCTTGATGAAAGAATAAGCAAATCATGAATATGATAAATGAAGATACGTAAAGATTAAACTATGAATAGATTATCACAGAACATTCAGAAATTAAGAAATAATGAGAGAAGGACAGTGCAGAAATAAAGATATCCGAGATCTACGAGATCGCATATATTAAACTGTCCACAAATTTTAGGAACAGTCAAATTCACTCAACAAATTTCATCGTTTCAGTCACTTCAAGGCAGACATTCATTATTGGACACATCGCTTATATTCATGTTTTTTCTGGAGTCTATTTCGTCTGTCACTGTTATTCATATCAGCGATATATCCTTTTATCATTTTTAGGAAATTTCATTCTTATGATAAAGACTAATAGTAAGTGGAACAAATGAAGGAACCAAGAACTGGAAAAAACTGATTATTAAATACCTACTGGAATAGCTTCTCTTCATGGAGTCTTTTTAAGCGATTTTTTCCTTTCAAAAATTCCAAAAAAATGTAAGCATTGGCATATCATTCGAAGCTAAAATCTAGTAATCCAAACCGTACGTTAATGCAATCAACGTGAAAACTTACAATGGAAAACACTTTATTATAAATGCTAATCCATCATTCGCCAATTTATATATACTGTCCTGTTCTTCTTCTGTCAGATATAGAGCAAATTCAGCGATATTTCTCTCTATACTGCTGTTTTTATCTTCTGAAATACTGCACTAAAATAAAGAACCTAGCACAGTTGATTAAACTGAAATAGGATATTAAGAAAAATCTCCACTTTCCTCTTTCTCTTCATACCTTAGATTTTGAACTTCTATTTATTCTTTTTTTTTGTATCGAAATTCATGAAAAATAGAAATTGATGAACCTTGATTTTGATCAGTAGTAGAAATAGGTTGGATTTTAGCAAGCAGATGTTCCACGAAACATCTTATAATCGATTCAGTGTGACAAATATATTGCACACCAATATCTCGAAGCAGTTTGACAAACTGAGGCCGGATTTCATTCGGAATAAAATGCCATTCAAGTTGCTAAAATGCGTCTCATAATCAACGAGGTAGTTTATTTTTAAAATAACTGAAGAAAACTGTCTATGTTACATTAAAAAGCCTTACCGAGGTGTAATTCTGATAACTTTATATGAAGGATGGAAGATAATTCTAAAAAAAAAAAAAAGTGTGTAGTTCTGCAAAGAAAAAAGTTCAATAGTGTCTGAGAGTACAAATTACGCAGTAAATGACATGATAATAATTTACGTTAACGATCTTGGAGTAAGAATATCATCAATAATACTATAAATCCAGAAAGCATAATTAATATATAAACTAACAGCAAATTTCAACACCAGCTTTTTACAACGATGATCAAATAGATGGGCGATGTCCACAAACTGGCGAAGAAAATCGATAATAGCTTGTGATTGCCAATGATTCAAAAAATCAATAGCTTTACATAATTTATTGTATGTAATTAAACCGTCTATGTCCCCCTGAAAGAATTATTAAAATAACATTGTTCATATTGCTACCAAAATCAAACTATTCACTGATACTGCAATGTTTAATTTTACAATTTTTACAACATACCACCTAGTACTGAGGATCTAGTACTGAGATAATGCCTATTAAAATCACAAATTTTTTTCAGTCAACTTTACAAATGCTTCTGACATAATAAAATTATAAAAATTAAGCAAATGATTCTGGACTTCATCTTGATAGTTCATTTAAATGAGTATTAGAGTCTAAGTGTTAAATAATCTTCTGGATGTGATCCATTTAAGATATTATATCTAACAATAGCAAGATGATTTTTACGTTTCCTTACAAAGTTTCGTTTTCTTTTTTTTCTGAAAATCTTGACTTAATGCATGTCCCATGCTTAATTTTCATTTTCAAGATTTTTGGCAACAGATTCAGAATGTTGCTTATAACTAATAGCTGAATTGCTTTGAAATATCTCGATATTTTCTAATATTTGTCATTTTGATGAAAACTTACTGAAAGATAAGTAGTAATAACAGTCTCTCCCGAAATTGTTTCCTGCTTAACGTCGTTCGCCATTTCAGCATGACAATCGTTCGAAACAGAGCGATAAAAAGTGCTATCTGAGGAAAGAGATACTGTAAACCGAAAAATATTAAAGTGAAATTTGAACAAACAAAAGTAACTTTTATATGTTTCATCTAATTCTCTCACTCACTCACCCTCCTTTGCTCATCTGTCTTACCCCATGGACTATGTCACGCTGTGCTACGTTTCTCTGTTGACCATTATGCAAAATGACCGTTGCTTGCTATCAAATTGACATGAATTGTATTTAAGCGTAGCCGGATCCAGCTAGTCTATAGAAATAAAAATTTCAGTGTTTATTTGTTCAAAATCTTAAATCTCCGAAAGTTCTTTAACATCCATTTATTCGAGTAGCAGCATTATATCAAAATTTCAAATCAGTCTGTAAAGAACTTGTAATGTTGAAATGAACAATGAACATTTACATTTTTATTTATACAAATCATATCCAATTTTTTTGAGAGTATAAGTAAGATTGCTCAAAATTTATTTTCATCAAAAATTAATGACGTAATGAATGAATGGAATGAAATAGGAGTACAAAATGAATGAAGTTTTTTTTTTTTTTTTTTTTTTTTTAAGTGACTATCAATGATTTCTTTATTTGATCTTGCAAAATAATTATTTCACTGATTTTTACACTGAGGAAATGAAATTACTAGAAAATTTTGCAACGAAAATAGTTTACAATTCTTATCATGAAATATTTCAATTCATTGTCACTATGTTAGGCTGTTTAATGTAGTGTAAATAATGAAACTAATTTATTCTATCATTTCTTCTTTGTTTTTCTTTCAGATTTTTTTTTATGAAAAAATAGAACGAATGACATTGCTGGAAGTACTAATTATCTCATAGTAGCTGGCTCTCGGCTTAAGAGAAGTGCTAATTATCTTGTAATCTGGTACCTTTTAACATAATAAATATTTTCCTTTTGGCATATTAAAAGAGCATTTCTCGTCCTCCCCAAAAGTTTAGTTTGTACAATTCAAGAAATGATAAAGAAGGCTGGTAGAGTTATTAAATTAGAACCTTCTTGGTCTTTCATAAGAATCCCGAAGAAAGAAAGAGAAAAATTGCATAAAGATATTATTAAAAACGATAAAAGCTGCTGAGCCTATTATATCCATCATAGATCACATTCTATATAACGTAATTTAACTTGGAACTTTTATCATACAAAAAAAAAAAAAAAAGATCGAAGATTAACGAAAAAATATATGCTATAAACACATTATACAAACTCGATTATATAATCATAAAAATTCTAAGGTTTATAAAAATTGATTTGTTTTTATCAGTTGAAATAAATGAACAATTCATTTTTCAAGAGACATTTTTTTGTTGATACATCGCAGAGAAATAGTTCTCTTCATCATTCAGGCAAAAGATTTTCGTAATTTTAATTACACTGTTCGTAAAAAGTTTGATTCTGTTTGATAATTTTATTGAATGCTAAATGTGCCTTCGAAGGTCACGAACTGAATTTTTTTTTTGTTACTTCTTAAAACCTAATTAATGACTTATATTTTTTCTATATAAATGAATGTAACTATTGACTGTTCGATTGATGATATGAAAAAGACAGTTTAATTCCGGTAATTCGATTAAAACTGGTTCAAGAGGACCATTCTCGATCAGAAATGAAAAATATCAAACTTTTTCCTTTGTTCTTGAATTATTTTAAAAAAATAAAAAGTGGAATTCAGACCACAAACCAAATTGATCTTCTCGATGCCTCCAGAATGAAATATTATTTGAAAAAGTGTAATGTAGAATGAAATAAAAAGAAAAATATTTATGAGAGTTTACACAGGATGGCAAGATGAAAATCAGACGACAAATGAAATATTCCTTCTGTTTGCTGCTTCATCTGGAACACAATTACAAAAAAAAAAGTGAAAGATTTCATTCATTAGTCTGTCAACAACTTGATTATCACTTTTTTCTCATGCATCCAAATTAAGACATTAATTAGCTTCTAGAAAAATAATTAAAATGTTAATCAAACTGAAATTGCTTAGCGCCAACATGAGAGCGATCTCTGAATTTCAGTTACTGCGAACATGAGAGCGATTTCTGATGTTTACACACGTACATGATAACATGTCTAGTCTTACGATTTATGCGACAAATTGATTATTGTCAAAACAATCAGAAAGCAGGATTATTGTAAACATAGTTTTATATATCGCAAAAAACATAGTTGAACGCAGAGTTTAATAATTCAAATCAGCACTGACAAAGATAAGTAAAACAAAGGTATGAGAAAGCAATGAAACTAAAGAAAAAATAAAAAAATTGATCAAAACTGATCACATAGCTCAAATAATAACATTTCTTCCATTTTTCTTTGAAAAAACCTACCAAATAACTTACTAAGTTTTTTTTCTTCTTTTTTTTTTTCATTGAAAAAACTTCTTATTTGTGATAAATATGGAGTGAGATTTGAAATTAAGAACAAACTAATGAAATTTAAAAGATGTGATACTATCATTAGCATTAATTGCGAACAAGACAAAAATAGAAAGGATTAATATAATTTACAACATTTTATTTAACAAATCCCTAAAAGATAGAAATAAATTTTGTTTAAGAAAAAACTTTAATTGAAAAAATTTAATTTATCCTTATTTGTTGAACAGTCTTGCAGCTTACTATATTGGGAATTACCGTAATCCCCAGTGCGATACATTTGCGAATATGTTCCTTCTTCTAAAAGATGCAATTGCTTTAAAGTTAAAGTAATTCGGAATTCAATGGTCAAATAATTGTCAAATAATTGAATTTCGAATTATGTATACTGTTCATCTAAATATCTAAAATACTTCACAATTTTTCTGGCAATTTCTGTCGCGAAAATCGCGAAAACTAAATAAAAATCAAAGCCTTTTCCATATGTTTATTTTGAAAAACTATAAATATAAGATAATTAGAAAATTGTAATTAGTTATAAAATTATATTTGTAAGAATTTTCTAGAAAATGTGATTCATTTTAATTTTTAACACTTTCCCATGACGAAAGTGTAATCTGTTATCTAATTTGTAATCAGTTAACATGTTAAAAGTTAACTCCATTATCTAACTTATAATCATTTAACATGTCGAATCATGCTTATCGGAATGCTGTAAGAAAAAAATGTATTATATTTTCTAACAGCTTAAAAAAATTGTAATCCATCCTTTATCATTTAACATATCTATGTACTAAAGGAATTTTCTCATGAAATAATTTTGTAATAGCTCTAAAAAATTGTAATTCTGTTTAATCACTCCCACTTCTTATCATCATATAAGCTAGCTATATTGCTCACAAATTCAGTCTTCAGTCTTCAGTCTTCACACTTCTTCAAGCTTCGACAGTTCCTACGACTCGACAACGCGTTTTCATTCTTTTTATTTTTATTTTTACTTATTATTATTCTCGCCTTTGTAATTAATAAAAATAAAAAGAAAAAGAAAAAGAA